>JAJIBD010025708.1:0-45442 GCA_021461705.1 Cryptotis parvus
TTTTTAAATTTTTTTATTTTTACAATTACAAAGATATACAATTAAAAAGTTCAAATTTGGGTTTTGGTCATACAGTGTTCCAGCACCCATCCCGCCACCAGTGCCCATCTCCCACCACCAACGTCCCCGTTCCCCTCCCCCTCCCCAGCCCCCCCTCCATGGCAGGTTCTTTATTTCTTTCCATTTCTCTCTCTTTCTCTTTTCCTTCCCCTCCAGACTATGGATTACAGAACATACATTAAAGGGTTGTCATGTGTATCTTTTTGCCTCTATTTAATGCTCAGTTCTAGGTTGGCATTAGTACCCTCGACAATTGTTAGCACACTGTTCCATTTTCTGTCTTGCCTAGCCTCCTGAATCCCACACGCTTGTGATGATTTCCACCTTTGACAAGACCTCCTGATATATGTTTCACTTGACCTTGGATATTGGTATCATAATATGTACATATATATTTATGCCATGCAAATAAATGCAGTCATTCTGTATCTGTCTCTCTCCTTCAGGCTAATTTCGCTCAACATAATCTTCTCCATGTCCATCCATTTATAGGCAAATTTTATAACTTCATTTTTCCTAACAGCTGCATAGTATTCCATTGTGTAGATGTACCAAAGCTTCTTTATCCAGTCATCGATTTTCGGGCACTCTGGTTGCTTCCCAGATTCTGGCTATTGTGAATAATGCTGCTATGAACATAAAAGTAGGGATGGTGTTTCTGCTGCGTATTTTTTGGTTTCCCAGAGGAGATTCCCAGGAGTGGTATGGCTGGGTCAAATGGGAGTTCAATTTCTAGTCTTTGGAGGAAAGTCCATATTGTTTTCCCAGAAAGGCTGTACCAGCCGGCATTCCCACCAACAATGGATGAGTGTCCCCTTTTCCCCACATCCACGCCAGCACTTGTTGTTCTTGCTCTTTGAATATGTGCCAGTCTCTGTGGTGTAAAGTGGTATCTCATTGTTGTTTTGATTTGCATCTCTCTGATGATTAGTGATGATGAGCATTTTTTCTATGTTTTTTGGCCATTCGAATTTCTTCCTTGGTGAAGTTTCTGTTCATTTCTTCTCCCCATTTTTTTGATGGGGGTTGTTTTTTTTTCTTCTTGTAAAGTTCTACCAGTGCCTGATATATCCTGGATATTAACCCCTTATCAGATGGGTATTGGGTGAATATTCTTTCCCATTCTGTAGACTGCCTTTGTATCTTAGTCATTGTTTCTTTTGAGGTGCAGAAGCTTTTTAGTTTCATGTAGTCCGATATGTTTATCTTTTCTTCTAGTTGCTTTGTTAGTGATGTTTCACCTTTGAAGATGCCTTTAGCTTCAATGTCGTGGAGGGTTTTTCCTATATTTTCTTCAATGTACTTTATGGATTCAAGTCTGATATTGAGATCTTTAATCCATTTGATCTGATTATTGTGCATGGTGTTAGAAAGAGGTCCAAATTCATTTTTTTACATGTTGCTGCCCAGTTTTCCTAGCACCACTTGTTGAAGAGGCTTTCCTTACTCCATTTTAGACTCATTGCACCTCTATCAAAGATTAAATAATCATGTGTTTGAAGTTGGGTGTCAGGATACTCAATTCTATTCCATAGGTCCAGAGGTCTGTGTTTATTCCAATACCATGCTGTTTGAATTACTACTGCCTTGTAGTACAGTTTGATGAAGGGAAAGGTGATGCCTCCCATCTTCTTTTTCCCGAGGATTGCTTTAGCTATCCTTGGGGTTTATTGTTCCATACAAATTTCAGGAGTGTTTGGTCAATTTATTTGAAGAATGTCATGGGTATCCTTATAGGGACTGCACTGAATCTGTACAGAGCTCTAGGGAGTATTACCATTTTGACAATATTAATTCTCCCCATCCATGAGCAGGGAATATGTTTCCATTTCCTTGTGTCCTCTTTTATCTCCTGGAGCAATGTCTTGTACATTTCTTTTGTACAGGTCCTTTACACACTTGGGTAAGTTGATTCCTAGGTATTTGATTTTCTGTGGCACAATTGTGAATGGAATAGTTTCCTTAATATCCCTTTCTTCTCTTTCGTTATTTGTATATAGGAAAGCCACTTACTTTTGGGTGTTGATTTTGTATCCTCACACTCTACTATATGCGTCTATTGTTTCTAGGAGTTTTTTGTTGAGAGTTTAGGGTTCTCTATGTATAATATCATGCCATCTGCAAATAATGATAGCTAGACTTCTTCCTTGCCTATCTGGATACCCTTGATGTCCTTTTCTTCTCTGATTGCTATGGCAAGTACTTCCAGTACTATATTGAATAAAAGAGGTGAGAGTGGGCAACCTTGTCTTGTCCCTGATCTCAGGGGAAGGCTTTCAACTTTTCCCCATTTAGAATGATGCTCGCTGTGGACTTTTGGTAGATGGCTGTAACTATCTTGAGGAAAGTCCCTTCAATTCCCATTTTCTGGAGGGTTTTAATCATAAACGGGTGCCTCGATCTTGTCAAATGCTTTCTCTGTGTCTATTGATAGGATCATATGGTTTTTATTTTTTCTCTTATTGATATGATGTATTATGTTGATTGACTTGCGAATGTTGAACCATCCTTGCATTCCCGGGATGAATCCTACTTGGTGTTGATGTATAATCTTCTTGATGGGTCTTTGGATTCTGTTTGCTAGTATTTTTTTGAAGATCTTAGCATCAGTGTTCATCAGGGATTTTGGTCTGTAGTTTTCTTTCTTTGTGTTGTCTCTCCCTACTTTGGGTATCAGGGGTGATATGTGCCTCGTAGAAGCTGTTTGGGAGTGTTTCTGTTTCTTCTATTTCCTGGAAGAGCTTGAAAAGGACTGGCAGTAGGTCCTCCTTAAAGGTTTGGTAGAGTTCACTAGGGAATCCGTCTGGACCTGGGCTTTTGTGTTTGGTCAGACTTTTAATTACTGTTACTATTTCCTCAATGGTGATAGGCTTATTCAGGTATTGGAGGTCTTCTTGTTTCAGATGTGGGAGGTTATAGGACTTCAGGAATTGATCCATTTCTTCTAGATTCTCATGTTTCACGGCATACAGGCTCTCAAAGTAATCTCTGATGATCTTTTGGATTTCTGTGGTTTCTGTTTTGATGTCACCCTTTTTTATTTCTGATTCTGTTTATTTGGTTTCTCTCTTTCCCTGTCCTTACAAGTCTTGCCAATGGTTTGTCAATCTTGTTTATTTTTTCAAAAAACCAGCTATTGGTTTCATTAATCTTTTGGATTGTTTTTTTTTGGTTTCCAACTCTTTGATTTCCCTCTCTAATTTTTATTATTTCCTTTTTTCTGCCTGGGTTGGCCTCTTTTGTTGGTCTTTTTTCTAATGTTTTCAGCTGTGTAGTCAGGTTATTTATGTGGGCCCTTTCTTGTTTCCTGATGAATGCTTGCAGAGCTATAAACTTCCCTCTTAACATGGCTTTTGCCGTGTCCCACAAGTTCTTATAGTTGGTGTTTCGTTTTCATTTGTTTCCAGAAATCTTTGGATTTCCTGTTTGATTTCTTCTATGACCCATTTGTTGTTCAGGAGTGAGCTGTTCAGTTTCCAGGTGTTTGGGTTGTCTCCCTGTTTCTGTGTACGGTTAACTTCCATTTTCAGTGCATCATGGTCTGAAAAGATAGCTGACACAATTTCTATCTTTTTTTTTTATTGAGGTATGCTTTGTGGCTCAGCATGTGGTCTATTTTGGAGAATGTTCCATGTGCACTGGAGAAAAATGTGTATTCAGCTTTTTTGGCATGAAAAGGCCTGTATATATCCACTAGCTCTCTTTCTTCCATTTCTTCCTTCAGGGACAATATTTCCTTGGTGAGTTTCAGTCTTGTTGATCCATCCATCATTGATAGAGCAGTGTTGAAGTCTCCAACTATTATTGTGCTACTGTTAATGTCAGTCTTTGAGGTCTCTTAGCAGTTATTTTATGTATTTTGCTGGCCCCTCGTTGGGTGCATATATGTTTGGTAGTGTAATTTCTTCCTGGTGTACATACCCCTTAAGTAATAAGAAATGGCCTTCATTGTACCTTCTAACCTTTTTCAGCCTGAAATCTATATTATCTAATACTAATATGGCCACACCAGCCTTTTTGGAGGAGTTGTTTGCTTGGAGAATGGTCTTCCAACCCTTTGACTCTGAGTCTCTGTTTGCTCTGATTATTCAGATGCATTTCTTGTAGACAGCAGAATTTTGGGTTCAATTTTTTAATCCATCTTGTCACTCTGTGTCTCTTAATTGGTGCATTTAGACCATTGACATTGAGATAGATTATTCTCATCGGATTTTGTGTCATCTTTCTGTTTGTGCTTGTTGTGCTTATGGGTTTCGCCTGTTACAGTAGACCCTTCAGTCCTTCTTTAAAGTTGGTTTTGAGTCCATGAAGTGGCTTGGAGAAATATTTAACTGGCATTAGTATAGTCTTTGGTACAGTGGCATGCCATCTCTGAAACCTCCTTCTCTACCCTATAAAGGCATTTCCTAGGCGATCTTGACTAAAGACATTAGCATCTAAAAGGGCTCAGGTGAGGTGCTGGGAAATTTACCTGAGGGCATTTGACCCTGCCTGCTTCCCATAAAAGTGGGAGGTCTGAGTTGCAGGGGATAAAACTTGACTGCTTCCTCTCTTGCTCTCTCTTCTTTAGGGCTCTCTTTTGTGGCTCAAACTCTTTTCGGGTTGCTTTTTCCCTTTGTGCTGGAGTCTTGTCTTTGTCTCCTCTCTACAGGGCCTTAACACACGGTGGCCGCCATCTTGGCCTATACGTGGCTGAGGTTCTAGCCAGGATTCCTAAGCACAGGGTTTTATCCTATTGCTGGAATTGTATGCCTGAACCAGTGATAAGTAAAGCATTTTATTTTATTTTTATTTATTTATTTTATTTTTTCTTTTTGGGTCACACCCGGGGATGCTCAGGGGTTACTCCTGGCTCTGCACTCAGGAATTACTTCCTGACGGTGCTCGGGGACCATATGGGATGCTGGGGATCGAACCCAGACTGGCACAGGCTGGCAGCGTGCAAACGCCCTCTACCCCTGCTGGGCTATGGCTCCAGCCCCGAGTAAAGCATTTTAAAACCTTGATGGATTCCTGAGGTTTCATCCATTCCCCGTTGGCTTCAGAGGTAGAAAGGAACTTATTTCCTGGTATTGTTGGGGACCCCAGAGGTTCCCCAACAACCTTTCATCCCAGTGAGCCTAGTAGGAAGCCAGAGCAACCCCCACACCTTGAGGTCAGTCAGTCTCAACAACCCGATTCCTTAGGTCCTCAGAGCTACACCCAAGAGAAAAGCTGGTTTTTCCCATTGAGTTTAATCAGTAAAGGCTCGAGATGAAAGCCTTTTACTGAGAGTATAATACCTACATGGCAGAGCCTGGCAAGCTACCCATGTTTTTATTTGATATGCCAGAAAAACCATAACAATTATCAACCTCTTTCCCATGACCTGAAAGAATGTTTTGAGTCTCTTCCTATTCCTGGAACAAGCAGATGCCCCTGGGGTACACTCGCTTTCAATAGAATGTATGGGGATGTTACTGGTGCCGCCACCAAATCGGTGAACAACGGGAAGACAAGTGATATATATGCTCTCAGTTTCACTGTGGTTTTAATTTGAGAATACTGTGCTTAAAGCAAATAGTGTCCTCAACCCACAATTTATTTAAACACCATGGTTTACAAGTTGTTCATGATTGTTACAGGCATTAAATACTCCAACATCAATCCCACCATCACTGTATCCTTTCCTCCACTATTGTCTCCATGTTCCCAACAATGTCTCAAATCTGTCCTCATAGCAGGGTCACAATAATTTATTTTATATTGCTTGTTACTACGAAATGACTAACAGAATCACCAAAAATATTTCTGTAGAAGAAAATCTGTGAAAATTGTTGGATCTTACCATGATGGCATTATGTCCTTGTCTATAGGTTTGCTCTTGTTGCAAGTTAGGCCTCCTGCTATGTTAATGTTTTTGTTCCTCAAGACTGGTTGGCTACTATGTTACATCCCATGTGATGTGATACACTACTACTGGAATATCAGGATATTAATGTGGTAGAGTTTGGGGATGTCACTTCAGAAAATTCAGAATATTCAACTGGGCATTCTGGCCAGAGACATTGGTGTGGTTTTAGAGTGTGGGAGCAGTTTTCAGGGCTTTGGCTATTATTTATTTATTTATGTATTTATTTTTGCTTTTTGAGTCACACCCGGCAATGCTCAGGGGTTACTCCTGGCCCTACACTCAGGATTTACTCCTGGTGGCACTCGGAGGACCATATGGGATGCTGGGGAATCAAAGCCAGGTCAGCTGGCGCAAGGCAAACGCCCTACCCGCCTGTGCTATCTCTCTGGCCCCTAGTTTTTTTTTTTTTTGCTTGTATTTGTGTGTCTTTCCTCTTTAGGTAAACTTTTTTTTATTATCTGGCCATCTACATAAATAGTTATACTGCTCATATTCTAACTGTTATGTGTTGAGAATTTTTTGTATGTCTTAAAATAAAAAGTGACCAACCCCACCAAAAAAGTTAAACAAGTTTAAAGTTACAAAGCTTCCCTTTTCCTGTTTTACAAATAAATTATATTTAAAATTGTTAGCACTTTTCTCTGCTTAAATACACTATTATTAGCACTATTCTAAATAAATCTTTAAATCATTGTACATGGGTATTAAGAAAATTTTAATAAGCAATGAATGATAATGCACCTAACTCTTAATACATTAAGCCAACTGAAATATGGTCCTTTCTGAGTTCTGCAAAGTGTTAAGATTATTAGGGAAACATTTGACTCAGCAATACCACACCTGGGAATATACCCTGGAAACCCAAAAACACACAGCAGAAACACTATCTGTACTTCTTTTATTCATTGCAGCTCTATTCACGATAGCCTGAATCTAAAACAAACTAAGTGCCTGAGAGCAGAGGACTGGATAAAGAAACTGTGGTACATATAGACAATAGAATACTATGCATCTGTCAGAAAAGACAGAATCACGAAATTCATCTGCAATAGACAGACATGGAGACTATCATGCTGAGTGAAATTAGTCATAAGGAAAAGGATAGATATAGAATGATTGCATTAATTAATGGGC
The DNA here is from genome assembly GCA_021461705.1 of Cryptotis parvus. Lineage (NCBI taxonomy): Eukaryota > Metazoa > Chordata > Mammalia > Eulipotyphla > Soricidae > Cryptotis > Cryptotis parvus. The sequence goes on from JAJIBD010025708.1 coordinate 7,088, forward strand.
TATAAATATATACCAGTGTTCGACTAAGTGCTAGAAATGGTATTGCAAGACTAGAACTCACCATTGAATATACACAGAGATTTAAATGATAAACCCTAAATGCCTATAAGGCAAGTCACAATGTGTGAAAGAAGAGAGAGAGAGACACAGAGGCAGAGACAAAGATAGTGACAGAGAGGGGGAGAAAGATAGGACAATAAAAGGTGCCTGCTATAAAGGCTGACTGGTGGTGGGTGGGAGGGAATGTGGTGACATTGGCAAATGGGGCACTGGTGGAGGGATGGGTGCTAGAACACTGTATGACTGAGAACCAATTATGAACACTTTTGTAATTGTATATCTCATGGTGGTATAAAAAAAAAGATAAATAAATAAAAAACAATTGTAAAAGATTATTAGGGAAAACTTCTATTTAAAAGAGCATTTGCTAGATACCTATAGTAGAGTGTCAGGGTGCAAAATCAATACTCCAAAGGTCAATGGCTTCCTATATACAAATAATGAAAAAGAAGAAAGCAATATTAAGAAAATGATCCCTATCTCAATTGTGCCATGGAAATCAAATACCTAGGAATCAGCCTAACTAAGAATAAAAAGGACCTGTCAAAGAAAACTACTAAACACTGCTTCAAGAAATTAAAGTGGACACAAAGAAATAGAAACACATTCCCTGCTCATGGATTGGGAGAATCAAAATTGTCAAAATGGCAATACTCCCTAGGGCTTTATACAGATACAATGCGGTCCCTATAAGGATACACATGACATTCTTCAAAGAAATTGACCAAACATTCATGAAATTTATATGGAATAATAAGCCCCCATGGACAGCTAAAGCAATGCTTGGGAAAAAGAAGATGGAATGAATCAGCGTTCCCAAATTCAAACTATACTACAAAGCAGTAGTGATTAAAACAGTATGGTATTGGAATTAAAAACAGACCTGTGGACCTATGGAATAGAGTTGAGTATACTGACACCCTTCCTCAAATACATAGTCATTTGATCTTTGATAAAGGAGCAAAAGAATGAAATGGAGCAAGGAGAGACTAAAACAAGTGGTGCTGGGAAAACTGTGCAGCTACTTGATAAAATGAATTTGGACCTCTAACACCATTCACAAAAATCAGATCAAATTGAATTAAAGATCTCAATATCAGAATCCATAAAGCACTTCGAGGAAAAAGTAAGAAAAAACATTCTGTGACATTGAAGCTAAAGGCATCTTCAAAGACGAAACACCACCAACAAAATAATTGGAAGCAAAGATAGACATTTGTGACTACATGAAACTAAAAAGCTTCTTGACCTCAAAAGAAACAGTGACCAAGATACAAAAACATTCCAAAGAATGGGAAAGAATATTCACCCAATACCCCTCTGATAGGGGGTTAATATCCAGGATATATCAGGCACTGGTAGAACTTTATAAAAAGAAAAAGCCAACCACATAAAATATGCAGAGAAGAAATGAACAGAAACTTTGACAAGGAAGAAATTGAAAAGGCAAAATGTCACACAAAATGTTCATCATCATTAATTATTAGAGAGATACATCAAAACAACAATGAGATATCATCTAATACCTCAGAGACTGGCACATACTCAAAAGAGCAAAAGTAACAAGTGTTGGCATGGATATGGAGAGAAAGTGATTCTCATCCATTGTTGGTGGGAATGCCAACTGCTACAGCGTTTTTGGAAAAACAATATGGACATTGCCCCAAAGAATAAAAATTGAACTCCTGTTTGACCCAGCAATACCACTTCTGGGAATATACTTGGTAAGACCAAAAACACTCAGTGAAAACACCATATATATGTCTATGTTCATAGCAGCACTCAGAATGTGGAAACAACCAGAGTGTCTGAGAACAGACAATTGTATAAAGAAACTGTAGTACATGTACACAATGGAATATTATGCAGCTGTTAGGAAAATCAAAGTTAAAAACCCTATACAAAGAAAAATAGAAAACACTGCTTCAAGAAATAAAACAGCACACTAGGAAATGGAACAAAATCCCTGCTCATGGATTAGGGAAAAAATATTGTTAAAATGATAATGCTCCCTCGAACTTTATACAGATTCAATGCAGTCCCTATAAGGATATACATGACATTCTTTAAAGAAATTGATCAAACACTCCTGAAATTTATATGGAATAATAAACACCCACGGACAGCTAAAACAATCTTTGGGAAAAAGAAGATGGGAGGCATCACCTTTCCCAACTTCAAACTGTACTACAAAGTGGTAGTAATTAAAACAGCATGGTATTTGTATTTAAACAGACTTGTGGACTTATGGAATAGTGTTGAGTATCCTGAAACCCATCCTCAAATGCACAATCACTTAATCTTTGATAAAGAAGTAAAAAGGAAGAAAAGGAGCAAGGAAAGTCTCTTTGCAAGTGGTGCTGGAAAAACTGGGCACTACATGTAAAATTGAATTTGGACCTCTGTCTAACACCATAATAAAAGTCATAAAAATTGCTTCTCAGTCTTTTGGCTAAGATCAAGTGTAGTATCTGTTCTTATCAGTTTAAAAGTCATATCAAAAATGGATTTAAGATCTCTATACCAGACCAGAATCCATAAAGAACATCGAAGAAAGTATAAGATAAACCCTCGACAACATTGACGCTTAAAGGCATATTAAAAGATAACACCACTAACAAAGCAATTAAAAGCAAAGATAGACATAGGGAACTATATGAAACTAAATAGCTTCTTTACCTCAAAACAAACAGTGACCAATATACAAAGACGATCCACAGAATGAGAAAGAATATTCATCCAATAGCCTTCTATTGCGAGTATACCACCTACACAGCAAAGCCTGGCAAGCTACCCATGTTGTATTTGATATACCAAAACACAGTAATAATTATAGACCTCATTCCCATGACCTGAAGGAATGATTTGAGGTTCTTCGTGTTCCTGGAGAGAGCAGATGTCCTTGGGCTACACTTGTTTGCGACAGGATGTATGAAGATGTTACTGGTGCCCGCTCGAGCAAATCAATGAACAATGGGAAGACAAAGTGACAGAAGAAGAAGTGAGTGTGACAGTGACCAAGACAATAAGGGGTCTTTAACTAGGATATATCAGGCACTGGTGGAACTTTATATGAAGAAAACAACCAACCCCATCAAAAAATGCAGAGAAGAAATTAACACAAACTTCAACAAAGAAGGAATTCAAATGGCCAAAAGGCATATGAAAAATGCTCATCATCAGTAATCATCAGAGACAAAAATCAAAACAGCGATGAGATATCATCTCACATAACAGAGACTGCACATATCAAGAAGATCAAGGATAACCACTGCTGGTGTGGATGTGGGGAGAAAGGGGGCACTCATCCGTTGTTGGTGAGAATGTCAACTGTACAGACATTTTGGAAAACAATATGGACATTCCTCCAAGGACTAGAAATTGAGCATCCATTTGACCCAGCCATACCACACATTGGAATATGCACTGGGAAGCCAAATACACACAGCAGAAACACCATCTGCACTTTTATTTTCATAGCAGCACTATTCACAACAGCCAGAATCTGGAAACAACCAGAGTCCCGAGAACAGATGACAGGATAAAGAAACTTTGGTACATCAACACAATGATATACTGTGCAATTTTAGGAAAAACCAAGTTATGAAATTTGCCCATAAATGGATGGACATGGAGAGGATAATGTTGAGTGAAATTAGCCAGAAGGAAAAAGACATATATAGACATATATCGAATTACTGCATTTAGTTGCATAACATAAATATATATGTATGTATGTATATATATGTATATGTATATATATATATATATATATATATCTCACTATCTTCTCGTTAATCCTGTTAATCATCTATTTGCTAGAGCGGGCACCAGTAATATCTCCATATGTCCTGTCTCATGCTAGTAGAACTCAAAGGCATCTGCTTGCTCCAGAACATAAAGAGTCTCAATGGGAATGACCTCATATGAATGTTACTGGTATTTGGCATATCAAATACAACACGAGCAGCTTGCCAAGCTTGCCGTGCAGGTGGCATACTCTCTCTCTCTCTCTCTCTCTCTCTCTCTCTCTATATATATATATATATATATATATATATATATATATAAGTGATGCATGTATGTGCATCACTTGATCACTTGATCACTTGACATCCTATCATTCATCAATTTGCTATAGTGGGCACAGGAATGTTTCAATTTGTCCATGTCCCATGGCAGAGTAGCCCAATGGCCTCTGCTTGCTCCAGAAATACAAAGAAACTCAAACATTCATTCAGGGTATTGACAAAGAAGTCTGATCATCTTGTATGTAGGTGACCACGTGATTTTGGATGTCCCATGGGATCCAGTCGATAGAGCTCTAGTCCAAAGTTCATCTCCAAGTCTCATTGCATGTCCAGCCCATCTGATTTTTTATGCCTTGGCAGACAAGAGAGCGTCCCTTACTATAGATGGTCAACTGAGGTCAGAACTCTGGATTCCTTCCTCTTTTAATTTCTCTTTCAGAAACCCAAATAATGTTCTCATACTGCTTTAGTAGGGCCCAGGTTTCTGAGGAGTATGTTAATGCAGGGAAAACGGTGAAGTTGAAGAGACGTACCCAGTGCCAGAGGTTCTTTGTCCTTAAGCTATTTCTTTGATGCACTTGAAGTCCTTCCGCTCTGCTCTCTTCCTCCTCCACAATTCAGGTTTAGGTTATTAATTATGTTGATTTCTCGACCTAGGTACACAAAACTGCTGTATTCAAGATGTTTGTTCCATTGAGAGTGAGTGGAGCATCTGAACTAGTTCATTTTTCATGAACATTGTTCTGTTGAGATTCAACTGTAGAACTGTCTTTCCACATTGTGGTCGAAGCCAGCAGCATTTGTGCTTCATGGCTAATATTTTTTGTTATTAGAACGATGTCATCAGCGAAGCAGAGGCGGTGTAGTCCCCTACCGTTTATCTTCTATCCCATTCCTTCCCATTCTAATTGTCACATGACATTTCTGAGGTTGGCGCTGAAGAGTTTTGGTGAAATGATATCACCCTGCCAAACCCCTCTTTTTCATTAATGATCAATTCCTTGTAGAGTGGTGATATCCTGGTGATGAATCCATAATACAGCACATGAAGGATCTTGATGTATTGGATCTGAACACCTTTTTGGCTAGGGCTTCGATGACTGCTTCAGTCTCAACTGAATCAATGGCTTTCTTAAATCAATGAACATTATAGTAGCATTGAACTCCCAACAAACCCCAATGAGCTTTGTTACTGTATGGATATGATAGATTGTGCTGAATCCTTTTCAGAATACAGATTGCTCACATGGTTTTCCTTCATCTAATATTCTGCCAATCCTGTTCAGGATGACTGGAGTGAAAAGCTTGTAGCCTGCACAGCAAAGCCTGACAAGCTGTCTGATGCATATTTGATATGCAAAACCTGTAAAAACAATGTTTATTCCCTGACCTTGATAGAGCCCTAAATATGGCAGCACATAATATGAATGATGAGCAAGGAAAGGCTGATAAAATCTCAGGGCCAAACTAGGCTGCCAAATGAAAAAGGACTAAATTGACTATCTGTACTTTCAATGCATGTATGCTGTCATTGGAAGCATTTATCGAGGACCTGATGGTGCAAGCATGAAAGATCAAGTATGACATCATTGGTCTGACTGAGATGAGAAGGCATCAATCTTGTCATGCAATTTTTGACACCGGAGAGGAGAAATGTTCCTCAGAACATGCAACATAATAGGCGTTGGTAGTGTTGGTGTCCTTGTCAACACAAACCTGACAATGAGCATTGATTCATTTGAGTGCCTACCAAACTGGATCGGATTATTACACTTGAAGAGATGTGGCTCACTGCCAGCAGTTTCTATCTATGTTGTCCTCACACCAACATCTACAAACAAGGAAGAAAAATTAGAGAAATTCTGCATGGAACTGGAAGAGTTCTATGAAGAAGAACACAACTTCTACAAGATCATAGTCAGTAATTTTAATGTCAAGATATGGCCGAGAAGAACTGCTGACGAACTCCACATCTGGACCCATTGCCTAGAATGGAAGCGAACAGGATGAGAGACTATCTGAGTTCATCATGTCGACCAAGACCATTCATGGTAACTCACAGTTCTAGAAGGCTGAATCTAAACGTTGGACATGGGAATCTCCTGTTAGACAATTCCACAATGAAACTGACCATGACATCATATTCAATCGATGGTTTTGCCTGACCAATGTTGCTGTCATCCCAAAATTCCAAACAGGATCGGACTACCATCTCCTTCATGCAAAAATACTACTTCATGCAACAAGAGAGAAAATGCTGCAAAGTTAGAAGAGAAATCCCAGAGTTACCACCAACTGGGAACTCTTTGGCATCATTTAGGCAACATGGGAATATACCATCATTGACAACATCGATGAAAAATACAACTGACTGGTTTAGAACCTCCATGATTGTGCAAAGAACGTCGAGGGAGAGATAACCACACAGGATGCCTGTCTTCAAAAACTCTCAACCTCATTTGCTAATGTGGCAAGGCGTGAGCCTCAGGCAACCATATGCTAAAGAAGCAATAAAGGAAGACCTCAAAGAACAAAGAGCAGCAATACCGGCCGATGCAGCAGAAGCTGGGAAAAAGCATTCGCAATGCCCGCCTGTCCTTCGCCAACTATAGGACCAAGATGACTGCCCTCCGACGTCCTGATGGATCTATCACATCTTCCATAAAGGCAATGGAGAAGATTATTCCTGACTTCTTCTCGGATCTCTTCAATAGCCTCGTCCATCTGCCCACATACCAAATTCTGCAGGATGAATATGTCCTCTCCATAGTTCTCTCTCTTCTGAAGTCTGACAAGTAATTTCTTTTCTAAAGAAGCCAACAACACCCAGCCCAAACAAAGTCAGACCTGAACATCCAAATAATCTGCCATCAATACTCACCATCAAGACACTCGCTCAGCTCTTCACACACTACCTGTCTGAATGCAAGTTTCCCTCCCAATGGAAAATCAGAAGGTCAATTCGACTGTTCAATAAGTGAGACATCCATGACATTGGCAACTATTGCCCGATCAGATTGTTGTCCATCATGTATGTGTATATATATATATATGTGTGTGTATATTATATACATATCTTTATATATGTATATATAGAATGGTAGCAATATCCAAGGTTCGTCAAAACATGGATTGTAGGTGTTGTCAATAGGTGGAATCTACCACAAACATGTGGGTGTCTGAGGTTAGCTAAGACAGAGAAGGACATGGTATGCTAATAATTGTCGAAAATGATAACACCATCCTAGAACTGAGCATTGAATATAGTCAAAGGGATACACAAGATAATCTCTAAATGTATATATTGCAATCCACAATGTTTAAGAGAAGGAAAAGACAAAGAGAGGGAGATAGAGAGACAGAAAGAGAGATATATATAGAGAGAAATAGATAAATAAATTGCCATAGAGGCAGGTTAGGGGAGAAGGAAGGGAATTGAGGATACTGGTGGTGGGAAACGGGCATTGGTGGAGGGATGGGTGCTGGGACACTGTATTACTGAAATTCAAACATGAACTTCTTTTTAATTGTATATCTCATGGTGGTATAATAAAATATTTTAAAAATATATAAAATATTTTAAAAAATTTTGAAAATTGTCTATAAATGGATAGACATGGAGAGAATCATGCTGAGTCAAATTAGTCAGAGGGAAAAGGATCGTTATAGAATGACTGCATTTATTTCCTATATATTAAAAATAGCATGATACCAATATCTAAGGCCAGATAAACATAAATCAGGAGATATTATCAGTGGATAGAACCTACTGAAAATGCATTAGAGTCAGAGGTTAGGTAATACAGAGAAAGGAACTGTACTAATTATTATGGTAAGTGATAATACCAGTATAGAATTGTGCATTGAAAGTAAGCAAAAAGGATATACATGATAACCTCTAATATATGTATTGCAAGTCAAAATGTGTAAGGAGAGAGAAATAAGGAGAGACAGAGAGACAGAGACACAGAGAGAAGTGAAATGTCCTGCCCTAGATGCAGGCAGGCTTGGGAGGGGGAATAGGGGACATTGGTGGTAGGAAATGGGCACTGGTTGAGGGATGGGTGCTGGAATACTTTATAACTGAAACCCAAATATGAACACTTTGTAACTGTATATCTCACTGTCACTGTATCCCTGTATTCCCATTTAACATCGATTTGCTCTAGCAGGCACCAGTAACATCTCCATATGACCTGTCTCATGCAAGTAGAGCCCAAGGACACCTGCTTGCTCCAGGAACATAAAGAGCCTCAGACCATTTCATCAGGTCATGGGATGAGGTCTATAATTGTTACTGGTATCTGGCATATCAAATACAACATGGGTAGCTTGCCAGGTCTGCCGTGCGGGTAGCATACTCTTGTAGTCATCTCAAAATTCAGCATTTATTGATGAACTGCGCAGCCGCTTGCGGCTGCGGTGAGCTGGGCTGTGATAGGCTGGTCTGCTGGGTGGAGTTCTGACAAGGGGGAAGTCCAGATGTGGAAAATGGAGGCCCTAATGGAGTGGAGGGTCATCTGACTTGTTGTGAGGTTCTACTGGGGTGGCGGGTCAGGGCTAGAACCTGCCATCCATCCTGGGCACCTCATGAGCAGCTGGGCACAGTAAGAGCCAGTAGCAGCTCTGCCCCATGTCTGTCCGTATATCTCACAGTGGTATAATAATTTTCATTTAAAATTGCTAAATTTAGTAATTAATTAACGTGTGTGAGTTAGTCTACAAATTATGTTGAAATCAATATTTTACATTATTTTATTCAAAGGACATGATATGTATATTACAGATAAAATAATTTACCTAATTTATGATGCTAATAAGTACTATTTGAATGTAGCATATTATTCCCCTAATGCTTACATACTTTATTTTAGACATTTGAGTTTTTCAGTTTTATTTTTGTGTATGATATAAATAATATGATTAAATATGATTACTTCTTTAGATGTAGAAATATATTGACAATAGTAAAGTGATTAAAATAATCTATTGTTACAGTATAGAATAGATTATCTCAATAGTTCTTTACTTTTTAAATTTAATTCCAAGTCTTTGAGATTAATCCCCATTTCCATTTGTGAGGAATTTCCATTTCAAAGTATCATGTCCTGAGAGAATAGTTGATATGATTGCTGTCTTCTTGATTTTATAGAGATATGTTATGTGACCTGAACAAATTTACCAAGGGCACTGAAGAAGAATAGATACTCAATTTATTTGTGGATGCATGACCCCATTCCTATCTGCTAAATTCATGAATTCCTTTTCTTTCTTTAAGGCTAGTGTTCCCTTCTTGAGGATTTTCTTTTTGATTTATCTTGCACCGATAATGAATTGTTAAAGTTGCCTATTTCCAGCATTGCACATAAGTCAATATCTTCTTTATGTCTATTAGTAACAACCTCATTCTTTACTAAGTACGTCCTTTGTCCTTTCAAGTATCAAGTGTAATAAATCTCTATGAAGAATGAGGACTAATGAATAAAGAGTCAATGTCCAATGTATCACCACCTGTAAGAAACAGATCTTTTGACTCTCATTACAATTGAATCATCTGCTGTGTCTATTGCTTATTCTTTAAATTTGTTCACTTGATCAATTCACTTGAATCCCGTTATTCATCAATTTGTTCGAGTGGGCACCAGCAATATTTCCATTGGACCCTATCCGTGCCAGTGTAGCCCAATGGCATCTGGTTGATTTAGTATTATGAAGAGCCTCAAACCATTCCTTCAGGGTCTTGACAAGGAAGTCTGACCATCTTGTAGGTGGGCGGCCACGTGATCTTTTGACTTCCCGTGGGATCCAGTCAGTAATGGCTCTAGTCCAAGGGTAGTCTCCAAATCGAGTTGCATGTCCAGCCCATCTGATTTTCGATGCCTTGGCAAACAAGACAGTGTTCCTGATTCTGGAATAGTGATGGAGGTCAGAGCTCCAGATTCCTTCTCTCACTTGAGTGAGGCGTGATATTCCAAGCATAGCTCTTTCAATTCCTCTCTGGGAGACCCGAAGACCTGAATAGCATTCTCATCCTGCTTTCGTAGGGCTCAGGTCTCTGAGCTTATGTTAATGCAGGGAGAATGGTGAAGTCAAAGAGATGTACCTGGAGTCGGAGGTTCTTTGTCCTTTTAGCTATTTCTTGATGCCTTTGAAGGCATTCCATGCTGCTCACTTCTTCCTGCGCAGCTCAGGTTTTAGGTCGTTCATCATGTTGACTTCTTGACCTAGGTACACAAAACTGCTGAATTCAGAGATTTCTGTTCCATTGAGAGTGAATGGGGCCTCTGGAACTAGTTTATTTTTCATAAACATAGTTTTCTTTAGATTCAATTTGTTAAATTGAATTTGTTAAATCTTTAGGTTAAATTTGTTAAACATAAAGAATAGCTAAGTTTATTTCCATGAGTGTTGTTTAATTATATATGGAAACAAGATTAGTTTGTTTCTCTGCTTTACCAGATAAATGCCTAAATACTAAAGGACTATTCTAATGCTAAACGTTACATGCTATTTCCAGAGCTCTTTTCTTTTCAATTTCTGGAATGACAAGTAAATAAAACTCTGAGAATCCTTATATAATTCAATTTATGACCAACAGGCATTTTATAACACAATGAGCATCGCATATATTTATTGGTACAATCCATATAGCTGTATTTTCTTTTATGTACCCAGATTCATGTTTTCATGGCCAAGTTGTGAATCTTAAATAGTATTTGCAACTGAAGTCTTTGTGCTGAAGTCTGTGTAGAATTGATATCTGTGTCTGATCAAAGTATGACATTTAAAAAAAGTTCTTTTTGTACTCAGGTTATAACATATAAATGGTATCCATGTATGATAATTGCTTAGATTCACAAGCATTTCACTTACTGTTAAACCTGAAAGCAGATATCAGTCTTCAAAGTTTTAGTGCTGCTTGACAAAAATAGTTGAGCCTCTGGGGTTTCAAAACTGGTAGTAAATCTTGCCAAGAGTGAATTACACTCTCTCAGTTCTTAACTGTATTAGTTCTTTTTAGAACATAGAAGTGCAAACGCAAGCACAATTTTTTAATTAAAAAGTCTACTGGACATTTTCAGATGTTCAAAAAGGTTCATGTCAGCTCTGTTCTATAAATGTGCAAGCCTATTTTTCCCCTATGGTGGCAGCTGTTCCTTTACCTATAATTCAGTACATAATTTTAGAACTATCTGGGATCCTTAAATCTAGATGAAAAATAGTATTATACGCAAACAGATGTCTGTGTGAGTATATTTGTTGAAAGAAGAATATTACCAAGAGATGCTCTTGCTTTTGATTAGTCTGCTCTATACGCTATTATAGACATTCCAATATAAATGTAATAAACATGTTAAAACCACTAACACTACGACTTACCATCTTTCATATATCCTTATATTTTCAGTAACAATGCTATTTTATGCCTTTGCTTCATTTCTTTGATATTTGCTATTTATAATTTAATAAGCCATATTTTAGTAACCTGATCTAATCTTGAACATTATTATTGTTGGTCTCAGATTGCTATTCTTTTAGACTATGTGCCACTTCTCAAAGTCTTGTAATTACCATCCTCACTTTACCTGTTTGTTTTAGAAAACTGCAGTTTCCTCCATCCTAGATTAATTAGCATCTCTTTTTTGTATAGGTTGATTAGGAATTTCCTATGAAATTGGCTCTTCAAAATCCTAAAAGTGTTGAAGGAGTAAATTCAGAAGATTTGGAAGCCTGTCAGTTTCTTGCAACTGATCTTATAGAAACTGCATCTTTATGTTCACAATGTATTGTCTCTTGTCACTTGTCTTCCCATTGTTCATCATTTTGATTGAGCAGGTGCCAGTAATGTCTCCATTAGTTGGGAGTGAGGTCTATTATTGTTACTGTTTTTGGCATATTGAATACACCACGGGTAGCTTGCCAGTCTCCGAATGGCTCTGGGTTCATTCCAGGGGACCCAGTCTTTTTTATGTCAGACTATCAACCAACCACTATCCAGAGCCCATGGGTCAGAGCCCTGGGTATAGACAAGCCTGTCTCCTGTCTGCCATCTGCTGACACAGCCGGACACTGCAGTCACACCTGCAACACCTTGAGGAGCAGGCTCAAGTTATTAATCTCACCTAAATATTAAAGAAATATAGCAGTTGTAGAGACTGAGGTGATAGCTCAAGAAGTAGAACAGATGCCTAGCCTGTGCAAGGATTTAAATGGAAGTTTTCATTATTCTCTGGGTACCTTGTGATACAGCCCTCTGGATTCCTGAGTAACATCTTACAGAGCACCACCTGCTCCTAGGTGAGCTGAGTAATATCAGGTGTAGTCTCTACAAAGTACAGAGCTTGTAAAATTTTTTGAAGTAGCCAATGACAAAACAACTCAAAACTTTTATGGTGGTTCAGTTCTAACCATTGAAACATATGACTATTATTGCAGTCAATTATTACCCTTCTTTTATTTCTATCCAAGTCGGCTAGATTTGCTCCAGTTTGTATGTGATCTACTCATTTCTTGTTGCCATAGTATTGAATAATCCTAAGAAATTATCTCTTTTGGCATATTAGGTCAGTTGCATGTTCTGCCTCTATAACAAATCTATTTTCTCCAACAGTCACTTGTCACTTGTCTTCCCATTGTTCATTGATTTGCATGAGCAGGTGCCAGTAACATCTCCATTCATTGGGAATGAGGTCCAATATTGTTACTGTTTTTGTCATATCAAATACACCCAGGTTAGCTTGCCAGGCTCTGCTGTGGCCCTGGGTTCATCCTCAGGGGTCCAGTCATTTTCTGTGTCAGATCATCAACCATCCAGGGCCCAGGGGAAGAGCCCTGGGTGTAGACAAGCCTGTCTCTTGTCTGCCACCTGCCTACCAGCAGCCACACCTGCAACACCTCAAGGGGTAGGGTGGTAGATACACTTCTTTCCATCTCAAATAAAGACTATTTCAACCATTTTCCCCATTCATCAGTCTGAAAGATCAAAAGAGGGTAAACATTTTTGTTTCTCTTTCTTTCTGAGAATATCAAGTCTTTGTTATTCTACTATTATTCAAAAGTTTTAGTATTTTAAATATTCCCTTGTGGATAAATGTTTTAGTGTTTTGAGGGTAGATCCCAATGAGGATAATCATAGGTCACATGGAAATCTTAACTTTCTGAAGCATGGCCACACCTTTTCCATTGAGGTTGCAACAGACTTGAGTCCTGTAAACAGTAAATGAGGGTCTATTTTTTAATCTGTGTCAACACAGGCTTTTTCCACCATTTATATGAGGGTTATTCTCAACTGAATGAAATTGTATCTCATTGTCATTTTGATTTGCCTTCCCCTTCTAATCAGTGACAATGAACAATTTTCCCTATTTTGGCAGCCTTTGTGTTGTCTACATAAAAATACATATTTAGATCAAGAGAGGCAGTACAGTGGGTAGAGTGTTTACTTTGCATGTGGACAATATGTCTATATTTCCTTGAAAACAATGGTTCTGCTCAAGTAGTTGACTTCCTCCTATTTCAGTTCTGGGAAGTCATACAACTTAATCCTTGGTAGTGAGATGAATTTTCTAAAATATGATAATATGAAAAACTTACAGATAAAACTTATAGTGAAGTAGAAATGGAACAGCTAAATTGCACAAGACAATAATACTGATGGGCACAACTAAGAGGCATGTGACTCAAAATATCAAGGTCACACGGAGTTGAATCAGCATCATTCTTTAAGTTGATTTCTGTGAACTCAAATTATGGATGATCAGTTTGTAATTTCAAGCATAAAATAATTATAAGCTATGATACATACTTCCTCAGAAGCAATAGTGAATAATAGGAAAATAGAATCTAACAATGGGAAAGCTTCATATAATAAACATAATTGTCAATTTTGTAGAAATAGTGTGATTTTAGAATTTACTTATTGTTGCCAGTGAGGACAGAGAATACAAGACTGATAGGCAAACATCATTGAAAATTGATTTTTATTAAAATAATATTACATTATATTATAAAGGATTCAAACAAATGCCGCTAAAAACCATTTGAGCATTTTTATTCTGTATGCCTTTACATATATGAATCATACCCATTGATATTAATAGCATAATGCTAACATGTATTCACTGTCTTCCCGTTGTTCATCAATTTGCTCGAGCGGGCCCCAGTAACATCTCCATATGTCCTGTCTCATGCTAGTAGAGCCCAAGGGCATCTGCTTGCTCCAGGAACATAAAGAGCCACAATCCACTCCGGAATGAGGTCTATAATTGTTACTGGTATTTGGCATATCAAATACAACATGGGTGGCTTGCCAGTCTCTGCCGTGCAGGTAGCATACTCCTGCAGTCATCTCTAAGTCTAGCATTTAATGATGAACCCACGGCCGCAAGCGGCGCGCAAGCCGGACTGTGATAGGCTGGTCTGCTGGGTGTAGTTCTGACGAGAGAGAAGTCCGGATGTGGAAAATGGAGGCCCTCATGGAGTGGGGGGGTCGTCTGGCTTGTTGCAAGGCTCTGCTGGGCTGGCGGGCCAGGGCTAGAACCTGCCATCTCTCCTGGGCTCCTTGTGAGCGGCTGGGCACAGGGAGAGCAAGTAGCAGCTCTGCCCCACGTCTGTCAGACGTGGGGGCAGAGCTAACATGTATTAATGATATAAAATTATTCAGATTCACTTTTGCTATTCTGATTCAAAATTTAAAGCAGCAGTCATTCAAAAAGTAATAAAAGGCTTTCAAACTGCATTGTTTTGAATGATATGCAGAGTGCTTATTCTGCCTTCATCTATCTGATGTGAATAATTAATTTTAGACTTGAATATGGCATAGGAAGAGTTCTTTAAATAAACTAAATCTAACTAGCAACTGAGATCATTACCCTCATAGCTTCTGAAGCTCCAATAATTAGTTGACTACCGCTGCCTTATCTCATAATTATGCAAGCAATAGTAGTGATAACAGTTGCAATTTTTTCACAACTTTAATTATTACTAGAATATTATTGAGAAAATGAGGAATTTTTATTGTCTATATAGGATTTTTGTTGTCAGGCAAAGCATCAGAAATACTGGACCTAGCTAAACAGAAGGGAAGTAAAGACAAAAGAAGGGAAAATCATTTTGATAAGGTTGTGGGTTTATTCTGCTTCTAATAAATTCCATCCTAAAAGCAAATGAAAAATGTCACTACACTAATTGAAAAAAAATATAAGTATAGTAAGAATAATATTAAGCCTCATGATTCCTAAAGTTAATCTCTATACCAATATATCTGCTAAAGTAGAGCATTTATAGCTTTTGATGAAGCAGAAAGAAATTTAGGAGGCAAAAACTGGTAGAAGTGGGAAAGCTAGAAAGTTACTATGACATCACTATGACAGTTATTTTGATAATAATAAAATATTTTATTCAAATTAATCCTGAAGAATAAATTAAATTATTATTAAGGAGTTTTATATTTTTATAAATGTACTGCTACCTTTGTGCCTTAGAGATAAGGTACTCTAAGAACTTTTATATTTGATTGCTATGCAACAAAAAAATCTTAACTAGAAAAACTTAAATGTTCCCTTTTTAAATTTCTCTCAGGTTCACAACAATAGAGGGAGCCATGATGAGAGTCTATAAACCCTCTTCCTATGAATTCTGTGCATTCTACACACACACCTTTTCCTCGATTCTCTTTCTTAGACAAGCCACTTTCACCTCTTTCTTTTCAGTGATTCGTTTGCTGGATAATATCTTTTTCTGTATTTTTATAATCTGCAATTTTATATTTCTTTTACTATTACTTATAGATGCTAAACCTAATCATGTTTTTTCTGTCTGTCTGTCTGTCTGTCTTCCCGTTCATCATCGATTTGCTCGAGCGGGCCCCAGTAACATCTCCATATGTCCTGTCTCATGCTAGTAGAGCCCAAGGGCATCTGCTTGCTCCAGGAACATAAAGAGCCTCAATCCATTCTGGAATGAGGTCTATAATTGTTACTGGTATTTGGCATATCAAATACAACACGGGTAGCTTGCCAGGCTCTGCCATGCAGGTAGCATACTCTTGTAGGCATCTCTAAGTCCAGCATTTATTGATGAACTGCGCTCGAGTTCAATGAGCTCGGTCGTGCAAGCCGGGCTGTGATAGGCTGGTCTGCTGGGTGGAGTTCTGAAGAGAGAGAAGTCCGGATTTGGAAAATGGAGGTCCTCATGGAGTGGGGGGTCGTCTGGCTTGTTGCGAGGCTCTGCTGGGGTGGTGGGCCAGGGCTAGAACCCACCATCCCTCCCGGGCACCTCGTGAGCGGCTGGTCACAGGGAGAGCCAGTAGCAGCTCTGCCCCATGTCTGCGAGTCTATGTTTTTCTATAAACTGTAATAAGAATTTATGAAATCCAAGAATACTAGTATCCCAAGAAACACTAAGAATCCAAGTGCTCAAGGTGGTAAGTGTACACTTACACCTGTATGTCTAGACTCCATGAATTAACTAGCAAAGTTACATTATTCAGGACTGATCCTACTGCTCCCTTACATTGTACATTGTTCTATTGGAAAACATATTTTATGTTATATAATAATTTATAATTAATAAATGAATAAATTACAGTGAGTTTAAAGGAACGTAAATTTGTTATTTTTAAAACAAGGAATTTGGGTACAATCTTCACATGTAAGTTGGTTATTATGTCATACCATGGTATGACTCCAGCCTAAGTAATGTGCTTTTGCTTGACTTCTACCATATGTCTCAGGTTCTATCTTCATGCAAATGAAAACTTTATAAGTTTAAAAATAAGGTAAATCAGGGTAAAGTTAGGATGTGTCTAACAAAGAAGATTATGAGCAAATATAAAATACATAAAAATAATTTAATGATCTCTTATCAGATATCAAAATATGCAATAAATTTCATCAATCCATTTTTTGTGGTATAGACAGGGAAGTTGAAGAAGAAATTATATTAGATTATAAAAACATTAGTTAAAACTGTCTTAGAAAGGGATTCAACTGAACAGGTACAACAGAAATTATTCAGAGCTGTGCTTTGTGTACTTTAATGAACCTAGTGTAGTTCCTTAGTTAACACTTTTAACTTTTAAAGTCTCCCAAGATTTGTCTTCTAATTTATTCTTTAATTTTTTTTATTATATTACTGTGAGATCCTGGTGGTGTTTGGGGGCCCATCAGTACCTGGCAAAGCTTCGCAGTGTGTGCAGATAGGTCCAATATTCCTTCATACAAACTTTGTGCTCCAGATCTTTCAGGTATCTCCCTGGTCCCAGCTATGAAACTTTTGGTTAAAAGGTTTCATTTAAGTATTCCAAATAAGCCAGTATTTATTTGAACTTTGGTAAGGTATTTGAAACTTAATACTGTACCCCCACTATGTTTTCTAGGGTTGTATATCTTTGTAGAAATGTAAAAGAAGGGATAAATAATAAGGGAATGCAAAGTGAAGGGTGTTCAGTTTGCTCCTCTTTCTGCCTGCAGGTGAGTTTTTGGTAGTTTTTATGCTTCCTATCGTTGGGGGTACATATATATATATATATATATATATATAATATCCCACATATAATATATATCCCATATATATATATACATATTTTTTCCTTGAGTTAGTATTCTAAAAATATATGGGCAGAGCAGTTCATCAATAAATGCTGGAGATCAGAGGTGACTACAAGAGTATGCCACCCGCACAGCAGAGCCTGGCAAGCTACCAGTGTCGTATCTGATATGCCAAATATCAGTAACAATTATAGACCTCATTCCCATGACCTGATGGAAAGGTTTGAGGCTCTTTATGTTCCTAGAGCAAGCAGATGCCCCTGGGCTCTACTAGCATGAGACAAGACATATGCAGATGTTACTGGTGCCCGCTCAAGCAATTCGATGATGAACGGGAAGACAGTGATGCAGTCATTACTGTGAGATAAAAAATTACAAAGATGCTCATATTTGTGTTTCAGTCATACAGTGTTCCAGCACCCATCCTACCACCAGTGCCCAATTCCTATCACCATGTCCCTTTGATTCCTTCCCTCCCCCCCCCCCAGTCTGCGTAGATAGCAAACACTTTTCTTCCCTCCCTCCAGCCCTCCTCTCTCTATCTTTCCACCTTCTCTTACACTTGTGGCTTGCAATACATACATTTAGAGATTATCTCGAATATCATTTTTGTCTTCTTTCAATGCTCAGTTATAGGCTGGTATTATCATTTACAATAATTATTAGTACACTGTTACTTTTCCTGTCTTACCTAAACTCTGAGTTCCACACATTTGATTTGGTTCCACCCACTGATAAGACCTCTTTATCCACATATAGTCTGGCCTTGGGTATTGGTATCATGGTAATTTTTTTTTAATATCCCACAAATAAATGCAGTCATTCTATATCTGTCATTTTAACTCTGACTTATTTCACTCAGCATGATCCTCTCTGTTGTTTTCTGAATTTCAATTCTCTGTTGCTTTCTGAATTCTGAGTTCTCTATTGTTTTCTGAATTCCTCTCTGTTGTTGTTTTCTGAATTCCAATCAGTAATTTGATGAACCAGAGACTCTCAGACATGGGGCAGAGCTGCTACTTGCTCTCCCTGTGCCCAGACGCTCATGAGGTGCCTGGGAGGCATGGCAGGTTCTAGCCCTGGCCTGCCACCCCAGCAGAGCCTCACAACAAGCCAGACGACCCCCCACTCCATGGGGACCGCCATTTTCCACATCTGGGCTTCTCTCTTGTCACAACTCCACCCAGCAGACCAGACTATCAAAGCCGCTCGGCGCGGCCGTGGCGCGTGGTTCATCAATAAATGCTTTATTCCACATGGCAAGCCTGGCAAGCTGCTTGTGTTGTATTTGATATGCCAAATACCAGTAACATTTATATTAGGTCATTCCCATGACCTAATATAATGGTTTGAGGCTCTTTATGTTCCTGGAGTAAGCAGATGCCTTTGGGTTCTACTAGCATGAGACAGGACATATGGAGATATTACTGGTGCCCGCGCCTAGCAAATAGATGATGAACGGGAAGATCGTGATCGTGATCCTCTCTAGGTCCATCCATTTGTTGGAAAATTTCATACCTTCGCTTTTCCTAACATCTGTGTAGTATTCCATCATGTAGATATACCACAGTTTCTTTATCCAGCTGTCTGTTCTCGGGCAGTCTGGTTGTTTCCAGATTCTGGCTATTGTGAATAGTGTTGCTATGAACATAGAAGTGCAGATGGTTTTCCCACTGTGTGTTTTTGGCCTCCCAGGGTATATTCCCAGAAATGGTATGGCTGGGTCAAATAGGAGCTCAATTTCTAGTCCTTGGAGAATGTCCATATTGTTTTCCAAAAAGGTTGTACCAGTGGACATTCCCACCAACAATGAATGAGAGTCCCTTTCTCCCTGCATTCATGAAAGCACTTGTTCTTGCTCTTTAGGATATGAACCAGTCTCTATGGTATGAGATGATATCTCATTGTTGTCTTTATTTGCATCTCCCCTGATGACTAGTGATGATGAGCATTTTTTCATATGTCTTTTTTTTGTCATTTAAATTTTTTTCTTTGTCAAGTTTCTGTTCATTTCTTCTCCCCATTTTTTTTCATGGAGTGTTGTTTTTTCTTGTAAAGTTCTATCAATTCCTGATATATCCTGTATGCCTTAAAAATTATTAATTCCACATAGAATCTGGAACTCTTGTATCACTTGTATCACTTGTCTTCCCATTGTTCATAGTTTTGCTCGAGTGAGCACCAGTAATATCTCCATTCATTGGGAATGAGGTGGATTATTGTTACTGGTTTTGGCTTATCAAATATTGCACAGGTAGCTTGCCAGGCTCTGCCGTGGCTCTGAGTTCATCCCAAGGGGCCTAGTCTTTTTCTATGTCAGGCCATCAACCATCCAGTGTCTGCAGTGTAAAATCATGTGTACAGACAAGCCAGTCCCCTGTCTGCCACCTGCCGACTAAGCCAGGAACCACAACCACACCTGCAACAACTTGAGGCACAGTATTTGGAGTTCGCATAATCCAAAAAAGTGGATGAATTTGGCCACATCATAAAAAATATTAAAAATCAGTCAAGGGACTTATGAACTTTCACTCTCCTTTTACCAATTGCTATTCTCAGACACAGATTAATACCTAAAGCAAAACTTTAGTTCTGTTCCTTTGAATTATTGTTTATAGACCTTTCTTGATTACTTGCTTTATAATGGATTCAGAATTTCAAAATATTGGGGCTGGAGCGATAGCCCAGCGGGTAGGGCGTTTGCCTTGCACGCGCGCGCCTATGCCTGCCTGGGTTCGATCCCCGGCATCCCATATAGTCCCCTGAGCACTGCCATGAGTAATTTCTGAGTGCAGAGCCAGGAGTAACCCCCTGAGCGTTGCCAGGTGTGACCCAAAAAGCAAAAAAAAAAAAAAAGGAATTTCAAACTATGTTGATATGTTATTAATTTGGGATAAGTGAAGTAATTGGTTGGATAATGTGAATTTATATCTGGTTTATATCTCTTGACATAAAATTCACCCCAGCAAAAACTTAGTCACATAAATTTTGTCCTACTAAAGTCCTGGAAAACTGGATTCCCTTCAGATCAGCTCTTGTCTAAATGGAAGGTAAGTTATCTTAAGTAATCACGCTGCTCTAAGATATAATGGAATTTCTATTTGGACCCGTTTATCCAGGATATTTAGTTCCATCTAATTCCACCTAACTCATCCATTAATCAAACTTGATAGAAAATGATTAGACCTACTTCTTTGAAGCTATTGAGGAATTACATATCTTTATAAGATAACTAGACATTATTCCAGTCTTCTAAAAGCTAAGAAACATGTCTTTTTATCTGACCATGATTTTGCACAGACACAAGAGTTTGCACTTTCTTTTCCACTATAAAACTTATGTATATTCCTTAGAATTCAAAAGAAAGGAACTACAACTTATCATATGTCCATTATTTTATTGTATACTTAAATACTCTGCCCTCCCTGGGTCAAGGAAAGCTATTTTTACTCAAGGGTCTAATAGACTTAGAAAATTGTTTTCTTAAAATACTGTCTCTCTCTTTTAGAGATAATATGCTTAAATTCTCAGAGTACACATACTTATTGATTCTCTGAGAGAGGAAGAAAAAGGAGGAAGAAGAAGAAGAAGAAGAAGAAAGAAGAAGAAAAAGAAAGAAGAAGAAGAAGAAAAAGAAGAAGAAAGAAGAAGAAGAAGAAGAAGAAGAAGAAGAAGAAGAAAAATAAGAAGAAGAAGAAGAAAAGAAGAAGAAGAAGAAGAAGAAAAGAGGGAGAAAGAGGAGAAGCAGGAGAAGAAGAAGAGAAGAAGGAGAAGGAGAAAAAAGAGAAGAAACAGAAGAAGAAGGAGGAGGAGAAGGAAGATAAGGATAAGAAGGAGAAGGAGAAGGAGAAGAAGGAGGAGGAGAATGAGTCAGAGGGGAAAGAGAAAAAGAGAGAGAGTCTGTCTTGAAGGAATGTTGGGGGCAGGGTAATGAAAGAAGACAAGTTGGGACATTGGTGTTAAGAACTGTGCACTGGTGGAAATATAGGTGTTGGAATGGTGTATGACTGAAAATAAATCATGAATATCTTTATAACAGTCTATCTCAGAGTGATTCCATTTAAAAAGTGTTCTCTCATCTATCTGATTTCTCTTTCAACTGACAATTCTTAAACCAAATTCAATTGTTTGTGCCCTTTTAATACTGAGTATGTGAGATTTTACTCTTCCACACAACAGACCTTCATTCACCATTATATCCCTTAAATATTTAAGTCGGTGGTTCTCTAGGGGAAATGTTCCAGGCAGATAGATATGGGAGGGCAATGATCTGAATTTTTCAAAAGTAGTAAAACCAAAAGAAATTGCCTGGCCAAGGGAAGACTGAAACATTTAAAAAATGAGAAATAAACCATTTTGAGGCAAATACTGAGTTCAGTGAAACTGAGAAACTACAGCACCATCCAGATGCATGAATGAGTAGTGCTGTCTGAGAAGACAGGACTCCCCTTAGGAAACAAATTTCAGGAGATTCTGAACATCATGATCATAATATGAAATGACCATAAAAAGAAAAAGACTATTTCTCCCCCACTGTGACAACACCCATAAAATATTTATATATTCAGAGGACTCTAAGACAATATGAAAAAAAATTGTTTATAAACTTCTCACAAAAGTCATTTGTTCTTTTTCCACACTGGAGAAGCCACATTCTCTTGTGACATTGTTCTATTTCTAGGTTGTTTTTTTCCATTCACATTTCTTTAAAAACAAAACATTTCTTTCACACAGAATTTATAATAAAATTATTAATTCTGATGTTTGAAAAAGCATTTGAAATTAAATGTGAAGTAGTAGCTAAGATGATTGTCATCAATTTTTTGGATGCTTCTTTGTGGATCTATGAGTTTTATTTTTTTAACCTGAAGGCCCATATAATATAGGAGGTCCATATATACTCCATTCACAGGGTTGTTTGAATTCAAAATCCACAGAAAAAATATACTTTCTTTTGTCATAGGCAGATAGGTGAGCTGGTAATGATATTTGGAAAAATAACACATTTTAAGAAACTGCATCCCTTAAGAGACCAAAGGCACAAAGCTAGTATCCTTTTGAGATGCAAATTATGACCTCTTTAGAGAAAATTAGGCCCCACCCATGAGGAGTAACTAGGGATATTGCAAAGATCATGATAAGAAGATGAAAGGACCTTCAAGAAAGAGTGCAAGACTGTCCCTGTGACAACATCCAGATTAACTTTTCTGTAGACAGGTACAATTTGTAAGAAATGCATGTAACCTCCTTCCCCTAGGTTTTGAACATTTTTCTTTCTCTTTTTTTTTATTTCTGCTCAGGAGATACTTGAGCTCTTTTGGTAGATTGTTTTTTTTTATTCTCTTCTCACACTTCAAGAGAATTTTTTTCAATAAAAATTATTTTGCTGCACCTGTATATGAATATTTTTCTGTGAGGGAAGGTAACAGAATTGAAACACCATTGTTGAGGTTAGGACCAACTTTACTTTTCCACAAAGAGCAATTCCGCTCTAGCCTAAGTTCAAGCTTTCCAGAATTCAGGTGGTGAGGACTAGATTCCATATGTTGGAGAAAGAATGGACTAAATGCTCTAGTGGACTAAATGGACTTGTGTCTATTTAGTCCACTAGAGGACTAAGAAAGTCCACTAGAGGACTAAGATTGTCCATTTAGACCACTCTAATGAACTAAGATGGCTGTCTTGTGGTGCTGGTGGAATACCAGTAATCATAAAGCATCTGCGCAGTGCAAGTTCTCTTGATAGGAAACGCTGGGACACAGAGTAGGCAAGATGAGAGACGTGACCCTATGCAATAGAAAGTCACTAGGGTGGCCCGAGTGGTGCTTGATAACCTGGATGTCAAGATTCTGCTAGATCTGGATCCAGGGACCAGGAGAGAATCATCTAAACTTCCTCTCCTCTGTTTTAATGGCCAACATTATTGGAATATAATAAAAAATGTTCATCCACCCACCTCTATTAAAAAGTTTGTAAAAGGGAGAAGGATTTTTTGCCTTTCTCTGGAATCCTTTAGGAGACCCATCCATAACCTGGGAGCTTCCTGCATTCCATCCCATCTTTGCTTTCCCAGAAATAGTCTTTTTTGGCTTTGATCACTTGCTTTCCTATATGTTACTTTCAGTCTTCACAGTTTGAGAAGATGAACCTGAGCATCTGTACCTGCTGTGACACTCAGAAACAATATTACCAGTCCAGACTTCAGTCAACCCTTCTGTGGCAGGTGAGTAGAGCAGAGAGGTGTAAACAGTTTTTATCAAGTCTACCTCCCTTTCTGCCTGCTTTACTAAGTCACCCTGCAACACTTTCATTATATATTTAATAAATAATTTCTTGTCAATATGGGCATTTATTTTCAGATCATTGCATTTTGATCTTTTTATACACATTTAAAGTCTGGCATTCATTTCAATTTTATAATAGTGAAATAAATAACTAAAGAGATTATTTTCTAGATCATTTTAAATATTCAGGAGAGTTGTTTGAGTGCAAAGCAGTATTGTGGGGGAAGAGGTCCTGGCATTCCTAAAATATTTTTGGCCATATATACTTAGAAGAAACTAATTATCTCATGACCTTTATCTTTTTTCTTATAACTGATTATTTATGAGTGGAATTTTTACTCAAATAATTACTAAATTATAAGCAATAATTTGTCCAACTATAAACCACTATAGGATAACTCTATTCACTGGTAATTTGGATAGATTACTTGGAGATTTGGTTACTCCATGTTTACTGGTATTCCACCAGTCCCACAAGGCAGCCATCAAGTCCATTTAGTCCACTAATTCTGCAATTTGATAAATTGAATAAATGTTGACTTTTTGAAGCCTTGAACATCATGAAAATTGTTATCCAGTGAAACAAATGACTGCTGCATAAGACAAAGAAAACTCTTATCTTCCATATGTAAAAACAAGACATTTCAAAAATGTATTATTGCTCACTAATTTTGAAGTTGATGTATCACCCATGAGGTGGCTCATGTGATACACAGAGGAAAGAGACTTCTACTTCTCCCAATCCACCTCTGCCACACTGGGACCAGCTGGAAGAACAGAACTAATTGGTCTAAGGTAAGTTCTTTCTCATCACAGACCGAGTCGAGTCGTACCAGTATCTCTAGGTGGCTGTCAAGCACACCCTAATGACCACTTATCCCTAGCACAGAAGTTAACCCCAACACCTGATTTCTCAGGGAACTGTGAACTCAGGCTGAAGCGAGCAATTGTTCTTTGCAGGAAAGGAAAACCAATTGCAGGTATTGTCCAGACCTTCTGAGTCCTTGTCCTTTCAACAGAAAAGAATTTCATGAGTAGATGAGCAGTCAAGTAGAAAAAGCTTATATTTGGAGGTTTGTTGGGGACAGGAAAAAAAATAGCCAGTTCTATGCAAACGTGTTTATTAGGTTAAGCAATGAGGTTGCTATCTTTCACAGAACATATTGGTTTCAACTCTGTACATCAAATCATCTATTTTTATTTGAAACTTCTCAAACTGAGAAAAAAAAGCCAGCAAGGGTAGAACTCTGCATATTATCCATAGACTATATCGATTAGATACAAAGAATCTTTTTTTAAACAAATTAGCTCTCTCTAAAAATGTTCAACCACAAAAAGATGTAAAATCTGGGAGTGAATTAAATCAATTGCTCTACCCTATCACACTGATGAAGGAATTGTGAACATTGTTTAAGGAAAAACAGATAATTTGTGTACATACATTTAAAGTGAGGGGCCAGAGCAATAGCCCAGCTGGTAGGGCATTTGCCTTGCAAACGGCCGGCCTGTACCAGCCTGGGTTAGATCCCTGGCATCCCATATGGTCCCGAGCATCGCCAGGAGTAATTCCTGAGCGCAGAACCAGGAATAGCCCCTGAGCATTGCCGGGTGTGACCACCCCCAAAAAAATAAAAAAATAATAAAGTGATTATTGCATTCAGCACAAAGAATTCTAGGGTTAGAGTTGCATAAAATCTCAAATCACACTTGACGTTATCAAAATATCAAGCTTTTTGTGACTTAATGAAGATTCTATTAAATGGTTTATTAAGCTCTGTCACTAGAACTCACCTGAACCCAAAATGATCCCTTATTATTAAGTAAAACTAGGTTGTGTTTATCTTCAGTCTGAATTTCAATGAACCAGTTCCCAAAATAGTTCAAAAATAAAGTATAGTTCACTTATACTACCATGAAAATACTGCAGACTATTCATATAGCTGGAAATCTGAAAGGACTGATGAAGCATACATGTTGGTATTCCACAAAACATAAAATGACTATTATGTTTATATGCTTATCTGAGCATCACCGATATGAGAATTATTTGGCAAATGGGTGAATGCTTACTTTCTCTACAGTTTTGTACTTTATCACCTTTGTGTGAAGCCACAAAAAATCAAGAAACGAGTATATCGGTCATTATTAGAAAGAAAGAAAGAAAGACAGACAGACAGACAGACAGAAAGAAAGAAAGAGAAAGAAAGAAAGAAAGAAAGAAAAAGAAAGAAAGAAAGAAAAGAAAGAAAGAGAAGAAAAGAAAGACAGACAGACAGACAGACAGACAGAAAGAAAGAAAGAGACAGACAGACAGACAGAAAGAAAGAAAGAAAGAAAGAAAGAAAGAAAGAAAAGAAAAGAAAGAAAAGAAAGAAAGAAAGAAAGAAAGAAAAGAAAGAAAGAAAGAAAGAAAGAAAGAAAGAAAGAAAGAAAGAAAGAAAGAAAGACAGAAAGGAAGGAAGGAAGGAAGGAAGGAAAGAAGGAAAGAAAGAGAGAGAAAGAAAGAAAGAAAGAGAGAGAGGAAGGAAGGAAGAAAAAGAAAGAAAGAAAGAAAGAAAGAAAGAAAGAAAGAAAGAAAGAAAGAAAGAAAGAGAAGAAAGAAAGAAAGAAAGAAAGAAAGAAAGAAAGAAAGAAAGAAAGAAAGAAAGAAAAGAAAGAAAGAAAGGAAGGAAGGAAGCTAGAAAGAAAGAGAGAGAGGAAGGAAGGAAGCTAGAAAGAAAGAGAGAGAGGAAGGAAGGAAGGAAGACAGTCAGACAGACAGAAAGAAAGAAAGAGAGAGAGAAAAGAGAGAAAGAGAAAAGAGAGAGAAAGGAAGGAAGAAACGAAGAAAGGGAGAGAGAGGGAGGAACGGAGGGAGGGGAAGGAGGGAGGGAGGAAGGAAGGAAGGAAGGGGAGAGAGGGAGGAACAGAGGGAGGGGGAGGGGGAAGGAAGGAAGGATTGATCATGGAATTGATCATGTCATGGAATTGATCCATTAAGACACTTATCATATTTTATGTGATTTTTGATACTATTTATTGAGTAACATATATAAATGAATCTCAAAGATAGCAAAGGCTTGTTTTTGAAAATTCTCTGTGTAATAAATATCCGAATAGGTTGTCCTTACTGACCAGTAAAGCTAGCAGTGACACGGTATCTACAGTAGCCAGAGAACTTCATGATACCTACAGCAAATCTGAATAACAGAAACACATGGAAACAACAATTTATGAATTAAACAGTACTCTCTTCTGCTAACAATTACTTGTCAGATAAAATGTAGCCCCTAGCTCTCTACTTGATAGCAATTAAATATATGTGAAACACAAAGGAAGCGATCTGATCTCACTGCCTACAAAAAATACTTAAGGCCAGCTAAGCAGATCATGTGTTGATGAATTCAACCATTAAATGTAGTATGCAAAAATATGGCCAGAAAGTTTCTAGCAATTAAAATCAAATTACAAATCTGAGTAATTTAAACTGACATTGTACCAAAAAATCTTGTTTGCTCTTCCTCTTAAGTCGATAAATCAGTGTATCATGAGAAACAGAAACACAAGTCTCCCTTGTCTATGATTCTTCATAATATTATAACATCAACTGGAAATGGAATAATATGTGGCAATGAAATAAGTCTAGATAGATAGAAACATGAAAAACATGATCAAATTAAATTATTAGAGAGTATTCAATGAGATGGATCAAGACCCTTGAAACACAAAATTAGATCATTAAATAAGGCTGAGTAAAACAAATAAGTGCAACTGATGGCAATGTAAGTATATCTTCTAGGTTTTATTTTACCGTCTACTTCCATCTCTCCATCCTTTTCTATCATTGGTCTCTGAGACAAATCTTTTTTTAATTTCATTACCCAAGTTCTCCTGGTGGTAGATACTTGGAAGTGGCTATTAGGAGGTGTCAAAAGTGTGAACATTGCAATAAAGCAAACACACTTAGAGGTATTTCTTTTCTTACTGATATTCCCGTCAAACCAAGCTATGCGAGCTATGTTTATCATTTACTCCCTACAATAAGAACTTCTCTCTAAATGGTTGTAACTCTGAGTTATGAAAATTCTATCCCTATCCCTCTTGAACACACCTTTAATATTCACATCATTTTAAATCTCTTAATCATTACCATATGCATGAATTATGTTTATTGTTACTCAACAATAGTGGCTCAGATGAATTCTCTATTTCATACAAGGATTTAAAAAGACTTTACCCTATTATAATGCCTAGAATACACATGGATAGAAGTTGTGCTGCTCCAAGAGTTTTGTTAATTCTTTCTTTTACTTATTTATTTTTTTCTAAATTTTCTCAGTGGAATATCTTCTTGGTTATACGGGAGAACCATATAGTTGGTACACTGGCACATAGTAATCACAAATTTCTAAGTGATTTCTACTGATGATGGTTAAGGTAAAATCCTGTTTTAAAGAGCAGATTATTTAATAGTTAAAGGAATATGACAATGAATGATTAGTGAACATTAAATATATTATATTAAAATATTAGACATTTTACTCTTTCTATATTTTATTAAGTGAGCAAATGGCATTATATTATATCAATTTATATTACATGTTTCATTAGCTAATTAATATTTTTAAAATTATATGGTGAGATATATAAAAATAGGGAAGGTGTGTCAATTACATATATATGCCTGCTGTGAAGAGAGAAGTTAGATATATTTGCGCAAAGATTGAGAGTAGAGGTGAGACACCTAAACGAGCCTGATATGTAAGTATGAATTATTTCCCATCCTAAAAAGTCATTTCTGGTCTGAAAGTCATGGAATATACAATTGTTGAATTATGAGTAAAGTGATGTACTAATATTAAAATAATGCTTTTCGGTTTTAATAATCAGATGTTTTAGAAAATCTTTAATGGCTAATCTGGTAAAGAAAACACAAATGTGCTCAACAATGAGGAATTAACCAGGCTCATTACTTTTAAAACAGAGGGATTTTTATTTCCTGATTAAGAACATAGAGATCTAAATCATAATTAGTTTTGCCTGATTACCATCATAGTCTATTAATGGTCATATAACTGGATGATAGTATGATAGCATAATATAGATATATCACTGATTTTAAATTTGATTAATTATTCATATATATTTTTAAAACTTAAAAATTAAAATTCTGTGGCATGCAATCTAAATGTAATAATATACTCAATTATATTTAAATTTATTTAAATATTTATTCTTTGTTCTGCATTTTTTAAGTATTTTATTATACCACCGTGAGATATACAAATAAAAAAGATATACAATTAAAAAGTTCATGTTTGGGTTTTGGTCATACAGTGTTTCAGCACCCGTCCCTCCACCAGTGCCC
Source organism: Cryptotis parvus (assembly GCA_021461705.1). NCBI lineage: Eukaryota > Metazoa > Chordata > Mammalia > Eulipotyphla > Soricidae > Cryptotis > Cryptotis parvus. Next base: position 36,360 of record JAJIBD010025708.1, read on the forward strand.
ATCAACATACAAATAAAAAGATATACAATTAAAAGTTCATGTTTGGGTTTTGGTCATACAGTGTTTCAGCACCCGTCCCTCCACCAGTGCCCATCTCCCACCAACAACATCCCCGGTTCCCTCCCCTCCCCCAGCCCTGCTCCATGGCAGGTTCTTTATTTCTTTGCCTTTTTCTCTCTTTCTCTTTTCCTTCCCTTCCAGACTATGGATTACAGAACATACATTAAAAGGTTGTCATGTGAATCCTTTTGCCTCTATTTAATGCTCAGTTCTAGGTTGGCATTAGTACCCTCGACTATTATTAGCACCCTGTTCCACTTTCTGTCTTACCTAAACTCTGACTCCCACACGTTTGTGATAATTTCCACCTTTGACAAGACCTCCCGATATATGCTTCACTTGACCTTGGATATTGGTATCATAATATGTACATATATATTTATGCCATGCAAATAAATGCAGTCATTCTGTATATGTCTCTTTCCTTCTGGCTAATTTCGCTCAACATAATCTTCTCCATGTCCATCCATTTATAGGCAAATTTTATAACTTCATTTTTCCTAACAGCTGCATAGTATTCCATTGTGTACATGTACCAAAGCTTCTTTATCCAGTCATCGATTTTCGGGCACTCTAGGTTGCTTCCGGATTCTGGCTATTGTGAATAATGCTGCTATGAACATAAAAGTAGGGATGGTGTTTCCACTGCGTATTTTTGGTTTCCCAGAGTAGATTCCCAGGGAGTGGTATGGCTGGGTCAAATGGGAGTTCAATTTCTAGTCTTTGGAGGAAAGTCCATATTGTTTTTCCAGAAAGGCTGTACCAGCCGGCATTCCCACCAACAATGGATGAGTGTCCCCTTTTCCCCACATCCACGCCAGCACTTATTGTTCTTGCTCTTTTGAATATGTGCCAGTCTCTGTGGTGTAAAGTGGTATCTCATTGTTGTTTTGATTTGCATCTCTCTGATGATTAGTGATGATGAGCATTTTTTCATATGTTTTTTTGGCCATTCGAATTTCTTCCTTGCTGAAGTTTCTGTTCATTTCTTCTCCCCATTTTTTGATGGGGTTGTTTGTTTTCTTCTTGTAAAGTTCTACCAGTGCCTGATATATCCTGGATATTAACCCCCTTATCAGATGGGTATTGGGCGAATATTCTTTTCCCATTCTGTGGACTGCTTTTGTATCTTAGTCACTGTTTCTTTTTGAGGTGCAGAAGCTTTTTTAGTTTCATGTAGTCCCATATGTTTATCTTTTCTTCTAGTTGCTTTGTTAGTGATGTTTCACCTTTGAAGATGCCTTTAGCTTCAATGTCGTGGAGGGTTTTTCCTATATTTTCTTCAATGTACTTTATGGATTCAAGTCTGATATTGAGATCTTTAATCCATTTTGATCTGATTTTTTGTGCATGGTGTTAGACACAGGTCCAAATTCATTTTTTACATGTTGCTGCCCAGTTTTCCCAACACCACTTGTTGAAGAGGCTTTCCTTACTCCATTTTAGACTCATTGCACCTTTATCAAAGATTACATGATCATGTGTTTGAGGTTGGGTGTCAGGATACTCAATTCTATTCCACAGGTCCACAGGTCTGTTTTTATTCCAATACCATGCTGTTTTAATTACTACTGCCTTGTAGTACAGTTTGAAGTTGGGAAAGGTGATGCCTCCCATCTTCTTTTCCCCGAGGATTGCTTTAGCTATCCTTGGGGGTTTATTTTTCCATACAAATTTCAGGAGCGTTTGATCAATTTCTTTGAAGAATGTCATCGGTATCCTCATAGGGACTGCAATGAATCTGTACAGAGCTCTAGGGAGTATTACTATTTTGACAATGTTGATTCTCCCCATCCATGAACAGGGAACGTGTTTCCATTTCCTTGTGTCCTCTTTTATCTCTTGGAGCAGTGTCTTGTAGTTTTCTTTGTACAGGTCCTTTACATACTTGGGTAAGTTGATTCCTAGGTATTTGATTTTCTGTGGCACAATTGTGAATGGAATAGTTTCCTTAATATCCTTTTCTTCTCTTTTTGTTATTTGTATATAGGAAAGCCACTGACTTTTGGGTGTTGATTTTGTATCCTGCCACTCTACTATATGTGTCTATTGTTTCTAGGAGTTTTTTGGTAGAGAGTTTAGGGTTCTCTAGGTATAATATCATGTCATCTGCAAATAATGATAGCTTGACTTCTTCCTTGCCTATCTGGATGCCCTTGATGTCCTTTTCTTCTCTGATTGCTATGGCAAGTACTTCCAGTAATATATTGAATAAAAGAGGTGAGAGTGGGCAACCTTGTCTTGTCCCTGATCTAAGGGGGGAAGGCTTTTAACTTTTTCCCATTGAGAATGATGCTTGCTATGGGCTTTTGGTAGATGGCTGTAACTATCTTGAGGAAAGTCCCTTCAATTCCCATTTTCTGGAGCCGTTTTAATCATGAACGGGTGCTGGATCTTGTCAAATGCTTTTTCTGCATGTATTGAAAGGATCATATGGTTTTTATTTTTTCTTTTATTGATATGATGTATTATGTTGATTGACTTGCGAATGTTGAACCATCCTTGCATTCCCGGGATGAATCCTACTTGGTCATGATGTATAATCTTCTTGATGAGTCTTTGGATTCTGTTTGCTAGTATTTTGTTGAAGATCTTAGCATCCGTGTTCATCAGGGAGATTGGTCTGTAGTTTTCTTTCTTTGTGTTTTCTCTCTCTGCTTTGGGTATCAGGGTGATATGTGCCTCGTAGAAGCTGTTTGGGAGTGTTTCTGTTTCTTCTATTTCCTGGAAGAGCTTGAAAAGGACTGGCACTAGGTCCTCCTTAAATGTTAGGTAGAGTTCACTAGGGAATCCGTCTGGACCTGGGCTTTTGTGTTTGGGCAGGCTTTTAATTACTGTTTCTATTTCCTCGATGGTGATGGGTTTATTCAGGTATTGGAGGTCTTCTTGTTTCAGCCGTGGGAGGTTATAGGACTTCAGGAATTGATCCATTTCTTCTAGATTCTCATGTTTCACGGCATACAGGCTCTCAAAGTAATCTCTGATGATCTTTTGGATTTCTGTGGTTTCTGTTTTGATGTCACCCTTTTTATTTCTGATTCTGTTTATTTGGGTTTTCTCTTTCCCTGTCCTTACGGAGTCTTGCCAATGGTTTGTCAATCTTGTTTATTTTTTCAAAAACCAGCTCTTGGTTTCATTAATCTTTTGGATGTCTTTTTTGGTTTCCAACTCATTGATTTCCCTCTCTAAGTTTTATTATTTCCTTTTTTTCTGCGTGGATTGGTCTCCTTTTGTTGGTCTTGTTCTGCATTTTAAAGTCACAAGAAATTGCTTCACTTTTAGTTTTATGTCTGAGACAATGTCAATTAGCTCATTATATTAAGCTGATATATACATTTATACATATACAATATACACACATTATATTTTATGGCAGTGAAACATTCTTTAATGTAGTTAGTGTCATAAGAAATAAAAAAAATACACTCAGGACATCAGATTAAATACTAATATCACTCCACGGAATTGGCTATACACAAAGATTTTGTGCCCCAAACCAGAAACAAAATTAGATTTTGTTCTTTAATTTATATAACATTATACTCATTAGTGCATTAATAAATCTTAACAATCCCACTGCAATTATTTTATTGTATTGAAAATTTTGAGATAAAATGGGAATATAATATATCAATCAGAGTTAGATATATCTTTATATTTATACAAATATTTTATTTTGAAGTCTTAGTAAAATGGAGAGTTTCTAATTAAACAATCTGCATATATTTTCAGGAATCATTGAAGCAATTAGAGCAAAGCAATAACAAAATAAAATCATAGTAAAATTATGGAATTTATACATTTATATATTTTTATATGCTTATAATTTAATGTTTTATAATATTAACAATCTTTAAAAACTCTCCCTCTCCTATAAACATATATATAGATATGTTTTCATATTTATTTAAAAATTGTATTGTGTTAAGATGGATTTATAATATTATAGAATTTAATAAATTTAGGGTTACAATGTTTACAGTATCACATCCTCCTCTTCAATGTACTATATGATTCAGGTCTGATATTGAGACCTTTAATCTATTTTGATCTGATTTTTTGTGCATAATGTTAGACAGAGGTCCAAATTCACTTTTTATATGTAGCTGCCCAGTTTTCCCAGCTCCACTTGTTGAAGATGCTTTCATTGCTCCATTTCTGACTCTTTGCACCTTTATCAAAGATTAAATGATCATGTGTTTGAGGATGGGTGTCAGGATCAGTGAGTGAAGTAGCTATCTCAGATGAGCGAAGCAATAATGATGAGCTGTATAACCTCTCTGATATGGAATTTCAGAAGGAATTGTTAAGGATGCATAAGGAACTCAAAGAAGCAGTGCAATGCAAAATCAATAAAATACAAGAGGACATGAGAGAAAAAATGAGTAAAATCCAACCAAAATACAAACAGAAATGACAGATATTAATAATTTGGGAAATAAAAAACACACTGGAAGGCCTCCATAGCAGAGTAACAACTGCTGAAGAAAGAATTAGTGATCTCCAAGAATACTTTCAAAGTTTCTCTACACAGCAGCAGGAGATGGAAAAAAGACTCACAATTAATGAACAGACAACAAGAGAAAATCGACATGAATCCAAAAGGAATAACATACTGATCATTGGGGTCCCAGAAGGGAAAAGGAAAACCCTGATGAATAAGAAACTGTCAAAGCCATCATTGCTGAGAAGTTCCTGGAACTAAAGAATGCTTGCCTCCAGATTCAGGAGGCATGCAGAGTACCAGCTAAAAAAAAAAAAACAATAAGAATACTCCAAGACACATCCTAATTAGAATGACAAAAAATATAGATTGACATAGAATACTGAAAGCAACAAGATCAAGAATGAAATCACATACAAAGTAGCATCCCAAAGATTTAGAGCAGACTTACTTCTTCAATGAAATACTCCAAGCCCAAAAACAATGGTGGGATATTGTAAAAAGGTTCACTGAACTTCAGGTCTCACCAGGAATTCTTTACCTGGCTAGACTCACATTCAGATATAAAGGAAAGATAAATAACTTAATGGATAAGCAACAACTCAGGAACTTCATAGATTCAAATCCAACCTTAAAGGATGGACTAAAGGGTCTACAGTAAAATAAGAAAAAATCCAAAAAGCACAACAAGTTTTAACAAAAAGATGGCACAAAATCTCACGACAGTAATCTCTCTCAACATCGACAGTCTAAATGCAACAATTAAGAGACACAGAGTGGCAAAATTTATTGAAAAAACTGAATCTAATGTTCTTCTGCCTATAAGAAACACATCTAAATAATCAGAGCAAAGACATACTCAAAATAAAGGTTGGAAGACAATTTTCCATGCAAACAACTCCTCCAAAAAGGCCAGTGTGGCCATACTACTATCTGAAATATAAACTTCAGGCTGAAAAAGGTTAGAAGGGACAATAAGGCCATTTCTTATTAATTAAGGGGGGTGTATATCAGGAAGAAATTATACTACTAAACATATATGCACCCACTAAGGGCCAGCAAAATCCTTAAAACTACTGCTAATAGACCTTAAAGAAGACATTAACAGTAGCACAATAATAGTCGGAGAGTGCAACACTGCTTTATCAACTATGAATAGATTGACAAGACTGAAACTCACCAAGGAAACACTGGCTCTGAAGGAAGAAATGGAAGGAGAGTTGGTTGATAATAAATACAGGGCTTTTCACCCCAAAAAAGCTGAATACACATTTTTCTCCAGTGCGCCTGGAACATTCTCCAAGATAGAACAATACTAAGCCAAAAAAAAAAAACCTCATAAATAAAAATGACAGAAATTGTGTCAGCTATCTTTTCAGACCATGATGCACTGAAAACAGAAGTTAACCATACACAGAAACAGGGAATCAAACCAAACACATGGAAAGTTCACTGCAGAACTACCAATGGGTCATAGAAGAAATCAAGAAAGAAATCCAAAGATTCCTGGAAAGAATTGAAAATGAAGACACCAACTATCAGAACTTGTGGGGGCACAGCAAAAGCAGTGTTAAGAGGAAAGTTCATAGCTCTGATATCATTCATTGTTGGAGGACAGATTTAGCTAATCTGGGAGCTTTGTTGTTTTGCCCACACCCAGCTTAATCTTATTTAAGTCAAGGTTCATTCTAATGAGATTTCTCTTCTATGTAAACACTGCTAGAGGGTGTGGCAGTTACAGAAGTCACCTTGATTGAATAACTTCTGTCTTATACATCTACTAAGACTTCTATTTTTTCTAGATTGGGCACAGCTCCTCTTTATACCCACTGTACCCAACGTGGGACAGTTAGAATTTACCAGGAGACTACCACCCTGGCTACGTTGAGACTATAGGAAAACTATAGGAAGGATCATACTAGTTTGCTCTAAGCAGGCGAGAGTGACCCTTTCAGTACATGAGAACAAGATACTCAGAATCACCCCTGGTGCAGATAATAATAAGAAGGACTTTGTGGGTACCATCTAGATTACATGAAGCTCATGAAGTTAAGATGTATTACTTTATATCAGCCCTCTCTCTCTCCAGTGTTTTACATGAGAGATAATCTCCTTAGTCCTTGTCATAACCTTTGTTTATACCTGCAATAAGGTCTGGTACTACACTCTGTTTAGGGTTCTTTGTTGACATGACAACCTCCCGATTGGATTACTTGGGTGTATATAAGGGGCTGACTTGAGGCCCCTTCACCTTTTGCCTTTTGGTTCCTCAGCCTTCAGCTTTTGGCGCCTGCAGCTTTTGGCTTTTTGGCTTTTGGCCTTTTGCTCCTTCTTCTGGGTAGGACTCAGATCGGGTGAGATCCTCTCTCTCTTTGGTGGGAGACTTAGGCTCTTTTGTATGGTCTAAGTTCGGACCAGAGCTAGCGTTTGTTCATTATATTGGGTTGCTGTGGAAGAGCTTTTGTACTATTAAAAGCCATTTTTGGAACTGCACCAAATTCGTGAGTTTTCATCTGTTCTCCCGGCGTCCTTGGAGGTAGAAGACAACCTCTGTCCTGACACTGTTGGGGACCCCCCGGCCGGCGCTTTCCCGATAATTCATCAGGAAAAAAATATAGAAAACATAAATAACCTGACTACACAGCTCAAAACATTAGAAAAAGACTAACAGGGGCTGAAGCGATAGCCCAGCGGGTAGGGCGTTTGCCTTGCACCGCGCCAGCATCCAATATGGTCCCCTGAGCACCACCAGGAGTAATTCCTGAGTGCAGAGCCAGGAGAAACCCCTGAGCATTGCCAGGTGTGACCCAAAAAGCAAAAAAAAAAAAAAGAAAGAAAAGAAAAGAAAAAGACTAACAAAAGGAGCCCAACCCAAGCAGAAAGAAAGAAATAATAAAACTTAGGGTGGAAATCAATGAGTAGGAAACCCAAAAAAATCATCCAAAAGATTCATGAAACCAAGAGCTGGTTTTTTGGAAAAATATACAAGATTGGCAAACCACTAGCAAGACTCGTAAGGACAGGGAAAAGAGAGAACCCAAATAAACAGTTTCAGATGTGAAAAGGGGAATATCCAAGAGAAATCACGGAAATCCAAAAAGATAATCAGAGATTACTTTGAGAGTCTGTGTGCCGTGAAACATGAGAACCTAGAAGAAATGGATAAATTTTTGGAAGTCCTTAAACCTCCCATGGCTGAAACAAGAAGACCTCCAATATCTGAATAAACTTATCACTATTGAGGAAATTGAAGTAGTAATTAAAATCTGCCGAAAACAAAAGCTCAGGTCCAGATGGATTCACTAGTGAATTCTTCCAAACCTTTAAAGAGGACCTACTCCCAGTAATTTTCAAGCTTGTGCAGTAGATAGGAGAAACAGAAACACTCCCAGTTTATACAAGGCACATATCACCCTGATACCCAAAGCACGAGAGACAACACAAAGAAAACTACAGACCTATCTCCTCGATGAACACAGATGCTATGATCTTCAACAAAATACTAGCAAACAGAATCCAAAGACTAATCAAAAGGATTATAGATCATGACCAAGTAGGATTCATCCCAGGAATACAAGGATGGTTCAACATTCGCAAGTCAATCAACATAATACATCATATCAATAAGAGAAAAAATAAAAACCATATGACCCTATCAATAGACACAGAGAAAGTTTTTGATAAGATCCAGCACCCATTCATGATTAAAACCCTCTAAAAATGGGAATTGAAGGAACTTTCCTCAAGACAGTTAGAGCCATCTACCAAAAACCCACAGCGAGTATCATTATCAATGGAGACAAATTGAAGGTCTTCCCCCTTAGATCAGGGACAAGACAAGGTTGCCAACACTCACCTCTTTTATTCAATATAGTACTGGAAGTACTTGCCTTAACAATCAGAGAAGAAAAAGGACATTAATGGCATCCAGATAGGCAAGGATGAAATCAAGCTATCATTTTTCACATTTGACATGATGTACCTAAAGAACCCTAAATTCTCTACCACAAAACTCCTAAAAACAATAGATACTTATAGTAGAGTGGTAGGGTACAAAATTGATACCCACAAGTCAGTGGTTTTCCTATATACAAATAACAAAAGGGAAGAAAAATGTATTGAAAAACTATTCCATTCACAATTGTGCCACAGAAAATCAAATACCTAGGAATCAGCTTAACCAAGTGTGTAAAGGACCTGTACTAAGAAAACTACAACATACTGCTACAAGAAATAAAAAGAGGACACGAGAAATGGAAACACAGTCCCTGCTCATGGGTGGGGAGAATCGACATTGTCAAAATGGTAATACTCCCTAGAACTTTTGTACTGATTCAATTTCGCCCCTACCAGGATACCTATGTCATTCTTCAAAGAGATTGACCAAAAAATCCTGAAATCCATAAGGAAAAATAAACCCCATCAACAGCCAAAGCAATCCTTTGGAAAAGAAGATGGGGGGGCATCACCTTTCCCAACTTCAAACTGTACTACAAAGCAGTAGTAATTAAAACAGCATGGTATTGGAATAAAACAGACTTGTGGACCTATGGAATAGATATTAGTAACCTGACAACCT
>JAJIBD010025710.1:0-20156 GCA_021461705.1 Cryptotis parvus
AAGGCTTCCAGAGAACTCTCCTGCCTTAGGTGCTTGGCGCCTGCTGTTCGGAGCCTTGGGACTGGGTTTAGGGACTAGGAAGAAAAATGGCTGTTCTGAGATCCTGTCATGGAGGCTAGGGTCCAGCCAGCCCTGCATTACCATAACACTACATCTAATGTTCTATAAGCATGGCCATGAAATCTAACCCAAGTATTCCAGAAAACAGTAGATCAACTGGACTATGAAAGGGGCTCATTGCTGGAAGGCGAAAGTCCTGCTGTGCCTTTACCCGTTTCCCTGATTCATCACAGTCCCTCTGAAGAAAATTTCAGATAAAGAAAGTCAAAGCAGTTTTGTTTTACAAGTAGAGGCGCGAGAGACTAGAGTAGTACAGTGGGTAGGGTGTTTGCTTTGCTGCGTGGTTGACCTGGATTCCATACCCGAAGATCTCACTTTATATCTCCGGCACAACCAGGAGTAGTTTCTAAAATTATTTTATTATACAATTGCAAGATGCTCATGTGTTTGAGTTTTGGTTCTGAGAAGTGTTCCAATGCCCCCGTCCCTCCACTATACCCATGTTTAAAAATCACCAATGTCCCCACCTCCATACCTTCCCCTCCATATGGGTTCTATATCTTTCTCTCCTCACTTCCTTTCTTACACATATGGACTGTAATATATATTCTAGGATATGATTGAGGTTCCACTAGTTTTGATGTACTCACGAGGTTGCTCTGAATCTGCATCGATGACCCAGTCGCCCTGGGGCAGTTTGGCCGGCAGAGCCACTGGGGGCCCTCTGCTCCATCATGAATGCCGGTGACTTCTGCCGAGGCCGCCTACCTGGGCTTGAGCACGCTCAAGCAACTCTGTTCGGAGTCTTGAGATCAGCATCTCTCCTGGGCGGGCTCTGATGTGCTTTGGAGTCTGGACTGGCGAAAATGGTAGCTATTATGAGAGAGCAAAGTCTCATCCAGGCTGCTCCCAAAGGCCCCACAGAGGTGATGGGCCCTCCCAAAACCTGTCTTTCCTCCCGGAAGCCTCATAGTCAGCTGAGCTAGGAGGAGCCAGATGGCAACCTCTACCCATTGTGTCTGGAGTCAGGAGGTAATTTCTGCGTGCAGAGCCAGTAGTACCCTGAGCATTGCAAGATGTGGCGGAAAAAAAATAGAGGTGTGTGGGGGTGTGGGGGGAGAGAATAGGAGTCACTCATTAAAGGAGAGGATCAGAGTGAGAAGTACATAAAGGCTAACATGGGACAGTCCTTGGCATCAATACAAAGAGTGATCCCTCATTACAAATAATCCCCTGAACAATGCAAGGTGTGGCCCCAGAGCAAAACAAAAAGCAAAGGAAAGGTTCACCTATACAATTGTAGTTCAAAAGCAGAATGTAGGCCTGCTTTTTTTTTTTTTTTTTGCTTTTTGGATCACATCCAGCCATGCTCAGGGATTATTCCTGGCTCTTCGCTCAGAAATTGCCCTGGCGGGTGCTCGGGGGACTATATGGGATGCTGGAGATGCACCCAGGTTGGCCAAATGCAAGGCAAACGCCCTACCCACTATACTATACCCTAGACGCCTGCTTCCATTTTGGCAAAGATGGTTAGAGGTTTCCCACACTGCACCACTTTGGGACTTTATCGATGAGTGTCAGTGGTTATGGTATTGACAATGGAAGGTGTGTGGAACCTATTTCTTTCCTGTACCCTTTGGGTCTTTTGTTCCTCACGAGGTTTCTCCTGTCCCGAGAGGTTGAAGCCTTCTCTGGAATCTCCTAGCGGAGGCCATTAAGTTCTCCTTAGGGCTTACTTCCTGTGCCTACTTTTCACCTGGTCTGCAGTATGCTAAATCATATTTGGCCTGTATGACTTCCTGAAATGCATTTACAGAGGCTGAACCTTGAAGGACTTGAATAGGTCATAGCTGTGTACCTGGCCCTTTGTCTACTGACTCAACTGATCGATTGTTCTATTGGAGTCTCTTCTTCTGGGAGGCCAGGGTTGCTCAGTTGAGTCACTTGTATGGTATTTATGAAGGGTTAGCAACATGATGTTTTCAGGGTGTATATGGGGAGCCACAGAGGAGGGAACCACCACAGGGTGTACACTATGCACCCTCGGGCTGGGACCAGACAGGTGCCTGAAGAGTCAGTTACCCTGTGACATTCTTTCCTGCTGTGGATGCCCAAGTTTTCATTTCTACCCAGCTTTCCAAGTCTCTTCTGTTCTTGCAGAAAACATTGTCAGGAGAATGAAACAAAACATCCTTCAGTGGGGAGGTCACCTGCCACCTGTGGCCCACAGGTTTGTCCTGGACTACCCATATGATACCAAGCAACACCGCGCATGATCCCTGAGACCAGAGCCTGGAGTAAGCCATGAGCACCGCTGCTGGTGACCCAAATAAAAACCAAAATTACTTTTACTGAAAGACATAATTATTAGAATGAAACTCATGTACAAAATAAAGTTCAATGCACTATATTTAAGATACTACAATTTAGAACTTCATTATATATGTAAGAAGTTGAAGCCTTGAAACTAAATAGCAATCATCACAAACTGATTTTTTAAAATGTTTTCTGATAATTTTATTTACATTCGCTCAGGTTGTTTTCTGAGCAAGTAATATGCAACATTCAATTTAAAGAACAATCCAATTCAATTTAAAGAACTATTCAAAACCTGTAAAGAGGTGAATAGTTTGATTCTTTCACTTCTGAGACATACCTGCAAAGCTCAGTGGTTACTCCTGGCCCTGCTCTCAAGAATTACTCCTGGTGGAACTCAGGGACTCCATGGGAAGCCAGAACTGAACCTGAATCACGGCAAGGCAAACATCCTTTCAATTGTGCTATAGCTCTGGACCCAGGTGACAGAATGTTCTTGAGATCTTTCCAGAATCCAAAATTTTCTATGCCAGCTAAGAATCTACAGTCTGCAGCTTTCAGGATTCCTATCCCTACTGGCTTCCAGCATCTGCTCAAAATTGTTGATAGAAAATATTAGAAAAAGACCAACAAAAAGAAGCCCCCTCAGGCAGAAAAAGAAGGAAATAATAAAACTTGGGGAGGAAATCAACAGCTGGAAACCAAAAAAAAAATCGAAAGATTAATGACACCAAGAGCTGGTTCTTTTGAAAAAATAAACAAGATCGACAAGCCACTGGCAAGACTTTATGGACAGGGAAAGAGAGAACCCAAATAAACTAGAATCAGAAATGAAAAAGGTGACATCACAACAGAAAAGACAGAAATTCAAAAGTATCATCAGATATTACTTTGAAAACCTGTATGCCACAAAACATGAGAACCTAGAAGAAATGGATAAAATTCTGAAGCCCTATAACCTCCACGATTGGAAACAAGAAGACCTCCAATACCTGAATAAGCCTATCACCATCGAGAAAACTGGAAACAGTAATTAAAGGTCTGCCCAAACAATCCCAGGTGCAGACGGGTTCACTAGCGATTCTACCAAACTTTGGAGGACCTACTACTGCCTGTCCTGTTCAAGTTCTTCCAGGAAATAGAAGAAAACCAGAAACACTCCCAAACAGCTTCTACCAGGCACATATCCTGATACCCAAAACAGGGTGAGACAACACAAAGAAGGAAAATTACAGACAGATGCCAAGATCTTCCAACAAAAATACTAGCAAACAGATCCAAAGACTCATCAAAAAGATCATACATCATGACCCGGTAGGATTCATCCGTGAATACAAGGGATGGTTCAACATTCTCAAATAATAAATCAATACATAATATCAATAAGAGAAAAAATAAAACCGTATGCCCTATCAATAGATGCAGAAAAAGCATTTGACAAGATCCAGCACCCATTCATGATTAAACCCTCCGAAAATGGGAATTGAAGGAACCTTCCTCAAGATAGTCAAAGCCATCTACAAAAACCCCACAGAAGTATCATTCTCAATGGGGAAAAATTGGTGCTTCCCTTAAGATCAGGGAACACGACAAGGTTGCCCCTCTCTCACCTCTTTTATTCAATATAGTACTGGAAGTACTACCATAGCAATCAGAGAAGAAAAGGACATTAAGGGCATCCAGATAGGCAAGGAAGAAATAAATCTATCATTATTTGCAGATGACATGATTTACAGAGAACCCTAAACTCGACCCAAGCTCTTCGAAACAATAGATATTTATAATAGAGTGGCAAGGTACAAAATCAATACCCCAAAAGTCCGTGACTTTCCTATACAAATAACGAAAGAGAAAGAAAGGGGATATTAGGAAATCGATTCCATTCACAATTGTGCCACGGAAAATCAAATATCTAGGAATCAGATTAACCAAGTGTGTAAGACCTATACAAAGAGAACTACAAGACACTGTATCAAGAAATAAAGAGGACATGAGGAAATGGAACCACATTCCTGCTCATGGATGGGGAGAATTTACATTGTCAAGAGGCAGTAATACTCCCTAGAGCTTTGTACAGATTCAATGCGATCCCTATAGGATATCCACTTGACATTCTTCAAAGAAATCGACCAAACACTCCTGAAATTCAGTATGGAATAATAAACCTCCACGGAGAGCTAAAGCAATCCTTGGGAAAAAGAAGATGGGAGACATCACCTTTCCCAACCTCAAACTGTACTACGAAGCAGTAGTAATTAAAACAGCATGGTATTGGAATAAAAACAGACCTGTGGACCTATGGAATAGAGTTGAGTATCCTGACACCCACCCTCAAAGACATGATCAGTTAATCTTTGATAAAGGTACAAAGAGTCCAAAATGGAGTAAGGAAACCCTCTTCAACAGGTGGTGCTGGAAAACTGGACAGCTACATGTAAAACAATGAATTCTGGACCTGTGTCTAACACCTTTGCACAAAAAATCAGATCAAAATGGATTAAAGATCTCAATATCAGACCTGAATCCATAAAGTACGTTGAAGAAAATAGAGAATAACCCTTCACGACATTGAAGCTAAAGACATCTTCAAAAGTGAAATACCATTAACAAAGCAACTAGAAGAAAAAAGATAAACATATGGGACTACATGAAACTAAAGAGCTTCTGCACCTCGAAAGAAACAGTGACCAAGATCCAAAGACAGTCCACAGAATGGGAAGAATATTCACCCAATACCCATCTGATAAGGGGTTAATATCCAGGATATATTAGGCACTGGTACAACTTTGCAAGAAGAAAACAGACAACCCCATAAAAAATGGGAGAAGAGATGAACAGAAACTTTGACAAGGGAAGAAATTCAAATGGCCAAAAGGCATTTGAAAAAATGCTCATCATCACTAATCATCAAGAGAGATGCAAATCAAAACAACAATGAGCTATCACCTCACACCACAGACACTGGCCCATATCCAAAAGGGTAAAAGCAACAAGTGCTGGTGTGGATGCGGAAAAAGGGGACTCTCATACATTGTTAGTGGGAATGTTGACTTGTACAACCTTTCTGGGAAAACAATATGGATATTCCTCCAAAGGCTAGAAATTGAGCTCCCCTTTTGACCCAGCCATACCACTCCTGGGAATATACCCTGGGAAGCCAAAAACACACAGCGGAAATACAATCCGCACTTTTATTTTCATAGTAGCACAATTCACAATAGCCAGAACCTGGACACAACCAGTATGCCCGAGAACTGATGACTGGATAAAGAAACTGTGGTACATCTACACAATGGAATACTATGCAGCTGTTAGGAAAATGAATTTATGAAATTTGCCTATAAATGGATGGACATGGAAAGGATCGTGTTGAGTGAAATAAGTCAGAAGGAAAGAGATATAGAATGACTGCATTTATTTGCATGGACATATCTATATATATAAATATTATGACACCAAAATCCAATGTCAGGCGAAACGTGGACCAGGAGGTCTTACAAAAGTGGAAATTACCCCAAAGCGTGTGAGAGTCAGAGGTTAGGTAAGACAGAGAACAGAGGGGGCCGGAGCAATAGCCCAGCAGGTAGGGCATTTGCCTTCGCGTGGCGACCTGTGCTGCCACGGGTTCGAACCCGGTGGCATCCCATATGGTCCCCCAGCACCGCAGGAGTAATTCTGAGTGTAGAGCCAGGGAGAAACCCTGAGCATTACCGGGGTGTGACCCCCAAAAAAAAGACAGAACAGAACATGTGTGAAGAAATGTCGAAAGAGCTAATACCAACCTAGAACTGAGCATTAAATGCAGAGGCAAAAAAAAAGCACATGATGGCCTCTAAGTATGTGAAGTGCAACCCACAATGTGTAAGAGAAGGAAAAAGAGAGAGGGAGAGAGAGAGATAAAGAAACTGCAACATAGAGGCAGGCTATGGGAGGGGGAGGAATTTGGGATATTGGTGGTGGGAAATGGGAACTGGTGTAGGGCCAGGGTGCTGGAACACTATGTGACCGAAACCTCCAAACATGAACAACGTTGTAATTGTATATCTCATGGTGGTATGATAAAATATTTAAAAAAAAAGATTAAAATAAAACATCGTTGATAGGAGAATCCTTACATTTCTGTCTTACAGAATGCTAAGACATGGGATCATGCATACAGCAGACACATGAGAAATGATGTAGATTCTTGACTATGAGAAATTTGTGCTGGTGAAAAGAAGTCGTTTCTATAGTCTTGATATTCAGAGTCTTCATTTATTGCTTCCATAAATTCTTTATGACCATAGAATTTCTCTATGTGAAATCTCTTTTGCTGGTTGAAGTATGAGTTCCATTTGAATGTTTTTTCCTATTCTTTCACTTTATACGGTTTCCTCTGCTGTGTGAATTTTCTTATGTACAGTGTAGCAAGATGTCAACAGGAAAGCTTTCATTACTTCTTTATATTTATAGAATTTCTTTTCTGTGAGTATTGTTTATTGTGCAGCAAGCCATGACTTCTTTGAGAGTTTTCCTCCATTCTTTACATTCACAACATTTCTTTCCAGTGCGAATTCTCTCACGGACATTGAGATATGACTTACAATACTAAGTTTTCCTAGAAAGCTTACCTACATTCTTTACACGCATAGGTTCCCTCACCTGTGTGAACTCTTATGTTCAATGAGGGATGACTCTATTTAATAAGTTTTATTATAGTCTTTACACTCATAGGTTTTCTCTATGTGAATTCTCATATGTGTAGTGAGACGTGATCTCTGTGAGAATGATTTCAAACATTCATTACACTCATAGGGTTTCTCTCCTGTGAATTCTCATATGTGCTGTGAGATGTGATCTCTGTGAGAATGATTTCCTACATTCATTACACACTAAGGGTTTATTTCTTGTGTGAATATTCATATGTACAGTGAGGTACTTCTTCCTTGTGAAACTTTTCCTACATTCATTACAATCATAGGGTTTCTCTCCTGTGAATTCTCTTATGTTCAATGAGACGTGACTTCCGTGAGTACGTTTTTCCCACATTCATTACATTCATACGGTTTCTCTCCTGTGTGAATTCTCATATGATTTCGTGAGGTGTGACTTACGTGAGTAAGTTTTCCTACATTCATTACACTCATATGGTTTCTCTCCAATGTGAGTTCTCATATGTTTCGTGAGGTCTGACTTCCATGAGAATGTTTTTCTACATTCACTACACTCATACGGTCTCTGCCCTGTGTGAATTCTCATATGTTGAGTGAGGTATGACTTCCATGAGTAAGTTTTTCTACATTCACTACACTCATAGAGTCTCTGCCCTGTGTGAATTCTCATATGTTTTGTGAGGTATGACTTCCTTGGGAAAGTTTTCCTACATTCTTCACATTCAAAGGGTTTCTCTCTTGTCAGTTTTCTTATGATTGAGTTGTGAATGTGCTTGTGAACATTTTCTTCCATTTCTCTGCTCTGTGAACTCTGCATATTTCATGAGCTTTTGATATACCTAAGCAAGTTTTTCTACATTCTTGACTTTCAAATGATTGTTCCTCTGGGTGTATTAGCTGATGTTCACTGAGTCTTTGTCTTTCAAATGAAGTTTTTCCAATTCTGCATGTTTACTTGTTTTATCTAAATTATGTGTTCTCTGATGGATATTGAGGACGGAATTCTGACTGTCTTTTGACATTTATGATGTTTTTAGC
This sequence comes from Cryptotis parvus, assembly GCA_021461705.1. Taxonomy (NCBI): domain Eukaryota; kingdom Metazoa; phylum Chordata; class Mammalia; order Eulipotyphla; family Soricidae; genus Cryptotis; species Cryptotis parvus. The sequence goes on from JAJIBD010025710.1 coordinate 8,067, forward strand.
AGCGTGCATTTTGAAAGTTCAGTGATATTACTTATTTCAGAGAATGTTTTGTACCTCTCCACATTCTGTATATGGTGGATGTCGGGAGGATTCTACAATCTGAACAGTGTTCTTACTTGCATCATATTCATTAGGCATCATGACAGGAGAGTGGTCATTTAACATCCATTCTGAAACGTGTGGAGCATGACAATTTAAAATACCTCGGTAATCATTCCTCTCATTTGTTTCTTTCCTCTTCTGAATTCCAGCTTACCAAAACTGTCTACACTGAATTCTCTGGTTATGCTCGGTGAAATCATGCTCCAAGCTCAATATCTAAAATGAGATGGATATAACCACATTAGAAAACATTTCTAGGCAAGTGTTTGATTTATACATTGTAAATATAGTTTTCTTTCAATCATATTGGAAAAAAATTTTTGAATAAAAATTTACTCCCTTTTAAAATAGTTTTTTCAACATACAATTATCTTGAGACGAATGTGAAATTGTGCTTATTTTTCTTTCAATCAAATGAAGAATTTCGTCATATTATTCTTTATAATTCACGCAATAATGCAGACTTATTTCAGTTCCTAGATTTTTTACTGTACTGTATCTGTAATAACTAGGGGTCTAGGGTGTATCTTGTAGTGATTCATCTACGGAAAAGCGATGTTTTAAAATAGATCAGGTTTATAATGGATGCATGAGATTACTATAGTATATTCAATAAAAATGTATTTCTAGAAATAGACATGGAATTTTTTCCATGACCTCGCTAACAACTTATAATATTGTTTGGGATATTTATTCCATCCCATGTGGACATCAGGATAGGTTGTTCACAGTTTGCACTAGGTCCATCTAATCCCAAGATGGGACCCTCCTTTACGGGTGTAAGGAATTAGAATCAATCTAAGGGCAACTGAGTTTTAAAGTTAAGAAATATGGGGCCGGGCAATAGCCCAGCGCGTAGGGGCGTTTGCCTTATGCGCAGCCGGCCTATGCTGGCTGGGTTCGATCCCCGGCATCCCATATGGTCCCCAGGCACTGCCAGGAGTAATTCCTGAGCAAAGAGCCAGGAGTAACCCCTGAGCATCGTCAGGTGTGACCCAAAAAGCAAAAAAAAAAAAAAGAAAAGAAATATGACAGATGCTGGGGACCAGAGTGATAGTCCAGCGGGTAGGGCGTTTGCCTTGCACGCAGCCGGCCTCTGCCGGCCCAGGTTCAATCCCTGGCACCCCATATGGCCCCTGAGCACCGCCGGGAGTAATTCCTGAGTGCAGAGCCAGGAGTAACCCCTTTGCATCGCCGGGTGTGACCCAAAAAAGAAAAAAAAATATGACAGATGAGCCGCAGTAACCAATTCAGTGTTAAGTACCTCCTGTATCACAAATCTACAGCCTTTACTGTCTTCTTGTGTCTATATAAAAATCCTTTGTACTAGCATAAAACATATAAATGCCATACAAGACATAGAGAAACAGGGCCGGAGCAATAGTCCAGAGAGTATGGCATTTGCCTTGTATGAAGCCAACCTGGGTTTGATCCCAGGCATCCCATATGGTCCCCTGAGCACTGCCAGGAGTAATTCATGATGTCAGAGCCAGGAGTAACCCCTGAGTATTGCTGGATAAGACAGAAAAAAAAGGCAAAAAAAAAAGAGAGAGAGAGAAGAGAAATAACCTTTCGTTTACTATTCAAAACCCAAAGCTGGCAAGCAGGAACTCGAGGGATAATACTACCCTCTCCAGTACAGAGCAGGAATAACACCTGAGAATAGGTGGGTTTGTTCCACAACTAAAAAAAAATGCATCTTACTTTCTTAATACAGGCCATCTTCAGAGCTTTCTCTCCCTCACTTGGCCAAGGTGAGTTTGAGAGATTATGTTCACCAGGGATTATTACCGGTTTTATGTTCAGGAATCAATCCTGGCCTTGATTAGACTATATGCCTACAAGCAGAATTGGGGATAGAACTGAGTAAGCATCCTATCAGAAAAGCACAATAATCTGTATACTTGCTCTCTGACTCCTTAATGTTTTATGAAAGCTCTCTTATGGAGAACACATTGTACTGAAAGATGTTTCTTTTTTTTACTGGTAAACGAAAGTCATATTAGAAAAGATTGAAGCCATATTACGAAAAGAAAGAAATAATGCAAAACAATGAAGGAGGGTGTAATTATTGAAATTCTAAAGACACCAAGGCCACCAACAGGTTTCAAAGACAGTCATATTGAAATTACATTTAATATAAAAGTGAGTTATAACTAGACCACACTTTGATACCGTAAAATGCACAGATACAGAGTACCTGCTATAAGGCTTAAACCTGAAGAATAATTAATAACTGTTGGAAAACTTTTTTATTGTCAATCCTACTTGCTCACCCTATATTTTGTACTGGAATAAAGGGTTCCTTCTCTTGTTCTACAAGGTCATTTACATGTGCTTGTTAGTAGAAACAATTTTTTTTTTTTTTTTTTTTTGGCCCACACCCAGTACTGCTCAGGGGTTATTCCTCGCCATGCACTCATGAATTACTCCTGGCAGTACTTGTGGGACCCTAATGGATTGAATCTGGGTTGACAGGGTGGAAGGCAAATATCCTAGCTGCTGTGTTACTGCTCCAGTCCCACAAAACATTTTTTTGTATAAACACAAAAGACTGAAGGCCATGCACTGGTGAGATTATACTCCGGGAATCATATTTCCTAGCTGAAAACATCAGTTGCCCTTAGATTGATTCTAATTCATTACACCCTAAGAAGGGTTTGACTGTCGGACTGGATGAACCCAGGGCAGCAATGAGTTAAATCATCCTGGCCTCACCTTGGGAAAACCAAATGTCCTGAGCAGTATTCTGAGAGCAAGGTCATGGAGCAGGCTCTATTCTGATCCAAAAGGAGGAGATCAATCAGATCCTGAGGAGGATTGAGAATGATCACTCTGGTGAGAAGAATGCAGTCTGGGCTCTAATGGCTCCAACTCCCTAAAAAAGGTAAACTGATAAATTTACTCACGGGTATAGATGTCTTTTTATCTAATGTATTTATACAAAAATGACTAGAAATATGATTGAAATGATTGTTTAACACCCACGAATGAGAGAAAACACTCCTGGGTTCCACTCTAAAGCCCAGGGTGCTGGGGTTTTGGGCCCCCTGAAGATGTCCTGGTATGGGTAAGCTACCTCTCATCTCATTTTTTTTTGAGATAAACATGAGCCTTCACTTTTGTAACTCCTGTGAGGAGTCTTTTGTTAAGTACTTATCATGGCAGATGTGATTTTGGTTGTGGCAGTGTGAATGGAATTAGGTGGAGTGAGGGAGTGTGGAGAAAAAAAAAATTAAAGTCTTAGATTTTTAGAGATAGTACCGTGCAACTTGTCCATAAGCTGGGGAAATGTTAATTGGCCCAGAACACAGCCAGGAAACCAGCCAGACCCCATATCTCTTGAGTACCCCAATCAGCCCCAAGAACAATGATCTCAGCAAAACAATCTTTGCCTGCTTTCCCCATTTCCAGCCTCTGTATCCAGTACGTACTGACTGACCTGGAGAGGCTGTCTTTAGGGGATCCGCCAGTCTTGGCTCTGCCTCTTTGTTCCAACTTCATGATCACTTTTGGTTTGATATGTGAATGTCCTATTGATGAAAAAAAATCAATGCAGGAATGTTTTTCAACGATCTAAAGGTTACAATACTTGAAGAATGATAGCAACACAATGTTTAATAGTTTGCCAATGTTGAATCAGCAGTAGGCATATGAAAAGGGTTCACTGTCAGTAATTATCAAGGAATGTAAAGCCAAACAACAATGTGATAACAACTTACTCCAGTGAGAAAGACGGAAAAATCACTAGAATTGGAGGAGATGTAGTCAAAGTGGGACCAGCATTCAGAATTAGTGGGAATATCTTCTGGTTTGGTCTCTATAGAAAAAGTATGGCAATTTGGAACTGGAGCGATAGTCCAGTGGGTAGGGTTTTGCCTTGCATGCAGCCGACCTGGGTTTGATTCCCCAGCATCCCATATGGTGCCCTGAGCACCGCCAGGATTAATTCCTGAGTGCGGAGCCAGGGTAACCCTGAGCATTGCTGGGTGTGACTCCCCAAAAAAAAAAGAAAAAGAAGAGAAGAGAAAAGAAAAGAAAAGAAAAGAAAAAGAAAAGAAAAGGAAAGGAAAGAAAAGGAAAAGGAAAGGAAAGGAAAAGAAAAGAAAAGAAAGGAAAAGAAAAGAAAAAGTATGGCAATTCCTCAAGAATGCAGGAGAGGTGGACTGGAGGAGAGAATGCAGGAGAGTTGTACTGCAGGTTGGGCATTTACCTTGCATGTGGCCAATCCTGGTTCAATTACCTGGCATATCCCATAAAGTCATGCAAGCACCGTCAGGAGTAATTCCTGAGTGCAGTCAAGAATCTGTGCATTGGGGCCTGAGTGATAGCCCAGCCGGTAGGGCGTTTGCCTTGCACGTGGCCGGCCAACCTGGTTCGGGTTCGATTTCCGGCACCCGAGCACCGGGAGTAATTCCTGAGTGCAGAGCCAGGAGAAACCCCTGAGCATTGCGGGTGTGACCAAAAACAACAAAAAAAAAAAAGAAAAAGAACCTGTGCATTGTCAGGGGGTGACCAAAAAGGCAAAAAATACAATGCAGTAAAGAGCCAGAGAGAGAGAGTACAATGGGAAGTGTGCTTGCCTTGAACACAGACAAAACGGGTCCAATTCACAAAATCTCATACATTGCCCTGAGAATGCGGATTGGCAAGTGACACCAGAGTAGAGAGCCAGGAGCAAACCCTGAGAATTGTTGGCAATACCATACCCTTCCTTAAAAATGTGATTCACTTATTGTTATTTGCTTTATTTTCTTTTATTTTGTTTTTTGGGTGACACCTGGCGACACGAAGGTGTTACTCCTGCCTCTTCACTGAGGAATTACTGCTGGTGGAGTTCGGGGGGACCATATGGGATGCCAGGGATTGAACCGGGACAACCGCGTGCAAGACAAACACCCTAAACGCTGTGCTATCGCTCTGGCCCCTAGTATTTGCTTTCAAAAATACAATCATTAATGTGAGAATAGTCATGAACACCCTTGCCAATTTGTGGCCATTACTACTGTAGCTAGGTTAAGAAAATAATCCAAAATTCGTCAAGAGATGGAATGGATAACAACATGGTGCTATCTATACACAGTAGACTATATCACAGGTCAATGCCAGGAAATCATGCAACTTATTTTAAATTTTTATTATACAACTGTGAGATACACAATTACAAGGATGTTCATAATTGGGTCTCTGTCATATAGTGTTCCAGCACCCAGACCTCCACCAGTGCCCTGTTCCCATCACTAATGTCCCAACACTCCCTCCCATCCAACTCAAGCCTGCCCTATACATAAATAAATATCACTTATATCACTTATCTTCCCATTTTTCATCGATTTGCTCGAGTGGACACCAGTAACATCTCTTTTCGTTGGGAATGAGGTCCATTATTGTTACTGTTTTTGGCATATCAAATACACCACTGGTAGCTTGCCAGGCTCTGCCAAGGCTCTGGATTTATCTCAGGGGGCCTGGTCTTTTCTATGTCAAACCATCAACCATCCAAGGCCCACAGGGTAGAGCCCTGGGTGTAGACAAGCCTGTCTCTAGAAGAAATAATGGGGTTGGGGCGGGCGCAAAAACTTCGTGTGTGCAGAAATAAAAGAAAAGGCGACCTGAGAGCCAGAACCCAAGAGGGACAGAGCGCTGGGTGAAGAGGGGCAAGGAAATGTCCACAGGGATCCCGGAGAAATAAGACAAGAAGAACAGGATGCAGTCATGGGAGGAAAATCAGCCTGCCTGCCACATGGCAGGGATTCGCTGGATGCAGTCACATGAGAAAAACAGCCCAGCTATCACATGGCAATGGATTCGCTAGATGCAGTTACCTATCACAAATAAGGGATTCGCTGGATTCAGTCACATGAGAAGAACATTTTACCTATCACGTGGTAAGGAATGCTCTGGATGCAGTCACGTGAGAAAAACAGACCACCAGTCACTTGGCAAAGAATTTGCTGAATGTAGTCACGTGAGAAAAAAAAAAGCCTGCCTATCTCGTGGCAAGGGATTCCATCACGTGAGAAACAGTTGCCTGCCACGTGGCAAGGGACTCGCTGGGTTCAGTCACTTGAGAAAAACAGCCTAACTACCATGGGGGTAAGGGATTCGCTGGATAGTCACGTGAGAAAAACAGCCCGCCTGTCTCTTGGCAAGGAGACAACCTGCCACGTGGCAAGGGATTTGCTGGGACATGAGAGGGCCAGAGGGGAGGCCTCGGTGATCCTGACTAGGGATGACTGTGGTCTGAGTTGCCATCTGTGTGCCACCTGACTTGCCACCTGTGTATTTTAATGGACTGTTTCTGAAGGTCCCCACAAAAACACTCCTGGTCTATACATGTATTTTTCCACCCATCCAGTGATTTAAGCAAAGGTGAAAGATGTAAGAGAAACCTCCTCCCTCTATCCTGTGTCAAATAACATCTACAACCTTTAGAATCTTAGACAAAAAGAAGGGAAAGTGATGAAGGGACTTAGGGATAATGGTGAATTATTAAATACACTGGTGTTTGGTATGGTGTAGTAACATTTACGTATGAAATTATAGCATCAATACTATTATAAACCATGATACTTTGTTGCAGGACTCCTCTAAGAGCCCCTTTCTCTACCCTATGGAGGTTTTTCCAGGTGGATCTTGGCTCAAGACATTAGCATATAAAAGACATTGGGTGAGGTGCTGGGAGAAATTACCTGAGGGCATTTGACCCTGCCAGGAGAAGTTTACATTTGGCTTGCAGCTCCTTCCAGCTCTGCTGGGAGGCTTTGAATTTTCATCTCTAGATAGCCCAGCCCAGAATGGGCTGGGATGGGGGTTTGGGCGGATTTCTGGCTATAAGATAAGCTGCAAGAAGAAATAAGCTCTCTTTTTTTTCCCCCTTTTTGCCATTTCGGCTTCCCTTGGCATTTTGCTTCTCTGTCCTCTCCATTCTCTGTTGGGCTTCAACACGTGGTGGCAGCCATCTTGGCCTGCACCTGGCTGGGGCCTAGCTGGGAACAAAGAGTCTGGAGGTTTTCCCTGCTCTTGGATTGTATATTGGAACCTGGAATAGTAAAGCCCTTTTTAAAACTGCATCGGATTCCTGAGTTTTCATCCATTCCTCGCTGAATTCGGAGGTAGCAGGGAACTCGCTTCCCGGCACTGTTAGGGACCCCAGCGGGCTCCCCGAGAATACTTCACCAAATTATTTTAGGTGGAGTGTCAGAGTCTGGCAGAGCCTGGCAATCTACCCGTGTTGTGTATGACATGCCAAATACCAGTAAAAATTATAGACCTCATTCCCATGACCTGAGGGAATGGTTTCAGGCTCTTTATGTTCCTGGAGGCGGGATGATGCCCTTGGGCTATCTCTCGTAATGTGACAGGACATATTGAGATGTTACTGGTACCCGCTCAAGCAAATCGATAATATACGAGAAGACAGTGATACAGTGAGACAGTGGAGTGTCAGAGATTATTCCTAGCTGTGTGCTCAGGAATCGATTCAAATCTGTTCTTTTGCGGCAGGAGCAATAGTGTAGCTTGTAGGATGCTTGTATTCCACATGACCTACTCCTGGCATGACAGATTGTGCCTTTATCTCACCAGGAGTGATCCCTAAGACAGCAAGGAATAAGCCCTGAACACTGCCAGGCATAGTCCAAAGCCAAGAAATAAATAAATAATTAAAAACACGCTAAAAAATTAATCTCGGGCTTCAAAAAAATTGGAAAATCTGCATACTGTTGAAATCATTCTCCTGACTGTAAGCATGGATAGGTGGATGAATACATGTATATATAAATAAATAAGTAAATAAAGAAAATTATAGTTGGTTTAAAATAAAATCATCACTCACCCACTGACACCAGGTGACTGTAGATTTCCTGCATCACATCCTGGTACAGGGTTCGCTGCTCATCACTCAGATGCTGCCACTCTTCCCATGTGAAGTCCACACACACATCCTCGAACACCACCATCCCCTAAAGGGCACATTTCCTTAGTAGCTGCATAAAGTGTGGAGCAAAGAGGCGGAAGCCTGGAAACTTCCTTTTCAAGTCTGATGTATCTTCCGTATCATGCACTACACTTGTATTCTGTACATCAGTACAATTATATGTCACAGTGTAATTATTCTAACTTCTCAAAAATTATGACATCTTTAAAAAAGGGTTAGAGCATCTGCATATATTAAAAATTTACTTTTGTCAGGAATAAAGGTATAAATACATTCTTCTGCATGAAGTAATTTTAGTATTTTATTTATTTCTTTGTATTTGGAGGACAAAACTGGTGATGCTCAAGGGTTACTGCTGGTTTTGCACTCAGGAATGACTCCTGTTTATGTTCAGGGGACTATATGAGATGCTGGGGATCAAACCAGCATCAGCTTCGAGCAAGGAAAACACCTTACCCACAGTACCAACACTCCTCATCCACAAAGTAACTTTATTCTTCCCAGGAGACATGGTATGAACAAACATGGAGATTGGTCCAGAAGATCTGGTTTTTTTTTCCTTTAAGGGTCACACCCAGCAATGCTCAGGGGTTACTCCTGGCTCTACGTTCAGGAATTTTTCCCTGACAGCGCTCGGGGACAATATGGAATGCTGGGGATGGAACCGGTAGGGCACGTGCAATGCAAACACCCTATCTGTTGTGCTATCACTCCGGCCCCAAGATCTATGTTTCAAACAAGATCAGGACTGAGAAAGGACAAAGACTGCTTTGCCCTATCACTTTCTGTATCACTAAAGACACAATAAAGTTTAGTCCTTTCATGTGAACCATTTTTTTGTTTGATGTTGGGGTGATACTTATTTTATGATTGTTTTGTAAAATTTGGGCCACACCTGCACATGCTCAGGGGTTATTCCTAGTTCTGCGTTCACAAACTGCTCTTAGTGGAGTGTGGCAAGACCCCAGAGACTGAAGTAGAGTTGGGCATATTTAAGGCAAGTCGTCACCCACTGACCTATCACTCCCATCCCTTTCCTGGGGTGGCATCTGTCTATGCTGAGGCATCACTCTTAGGCTCTGTATGCCTGGCTGGTTAAAAGCAGGGGATGTAAATTAAAATTGAGTAAATGGAAAAAGAATCTAGACAAGTTAGAAAGACCTTGGAAGGGCCAGAGACAGTACAGTGGGTAAAGCACTTGCCTTGCATGCAGCTGACTGGATTTCATCCCTTACACCCATGGGTGCTCCTGACCTCCACCAAGAGTGATCCTTTATGTATAGAGTCATGTAAATGCATTCATGTTGGGTGACAAGCTGTCACGCAATCTAGAAAACATAGAAGTCTTAGTAGATGTATAATAAGTCAGAAGTTATTCAGAGTCAATGTGACTTCTGTAACTGCCACATTCTCTAGCAGTGTTTACAAAGAAAAAGATCGGGGCCCGAGCAATAGCTCAATGGGTAGGGCGTTTGCCTTACCTGTGGCCGGCCTATGCTGGCCTGGCTTCAATCTCCAGCATCCCATATGGGTCCCCCCTGAGCAAAGAGCCAGGAGTAACCCCTGAGCATCGCTGGGTGTGACCCAAAAAAGCAAAAAAAAAAAAAAAAAAAAAAAAACCACACACACACACACACAGAAGAAAAATCTCATTAGAATGAACCTTGGCTTAAGAAATTTAAGTAGATTAAGCTGTGAGTGGGGTAAAACAGCAAAGATACCAGACTAGCTAAATCTGTCATCCAACTGTCATTTTGCTAGCAGTGGAGGCACACTAGAGGTGGAACTGGTGTTGAATAATGAATGCTTGTAACAATTGTACTGTGAAAACCTATATACTTTGTCAATCACAGTGCTTTAAGAAAGCAAAATTAGTTTTAATCATGACTCATAACCCACCAATTACAGACCCCAAAATTACGTGTCTACCATTTCTTATAGAATTCATACTTACATATTGCTCCAATCATTACTCTGTTCTACCAAAATTTATTGATCACTTGATCACTTGAATCCCGTTATTCATCGATTTGCTCGGGCGGGCGCCAGTAACATTTCCATTGGACCCTATCACGTGCCAATGTAGCCCAATGGCATCTGGTTGATTCAGGAATATGAAGAGCCTCAAACCGTTCCTTCAGGGTCTTGACAAGGAAGTCTGACCATCTTGTAGGTGGGCGGCCACGTGATCTTTTGACATCCCGTGGGATCCAGTCGGTAATGGCTCTAGTCCAGCGGTTGTCTCCAAATCGCATTACATGTCCAGCCCATCTGATTTTCGATGCCTTGGCAAGCGAGACAGCGTCCCTGATTCTGGAATAGCGACGGAGGTCAGAACTCCGGATTCCTTCTCTCACTTGAGTGAGGCGTGATATTCCAAGCATAGCTCTTTCGATTCCTCTCTGGGAGACCCGAATAGCATTCTCATCCTGCTTTCGTAGGGCCCAGGTCTCTGAGGCGTATGTTAATGCAGGGAGAACGGTGGAGTCAAAGAGATGTGCCCCGGGCGGAGGTTCTTTGTCCCTTTTAGCTATTTCTTCGATGCCTTTGAAGGCATTCCATGCCGCTCTCTTCCTCCTGCGCAGCTCAGGTTTTAGGTTCGTTCATCATGTTGACTTCTCGACCTAGGTACACATAACTGCTGCATTCAGAGATGTTTGTTCCATTGAGAGTGAATGGGGCCTCTGGAACTAGTTCATTCTTCATGAACATTGTTTTCTTTAGATTCAGCTGTAGACCTATCTTTCCACATTCTCGGTCGAAGTCAGCCAGCATTTGTGCCGCTTGGCTAATGTTTGGTGTTATTAGAGCGATGTCATCAGCGAAGCGGAGAGGTGGTGTAGTTGCCGACCATCTATCTTCACTCCCATTCCTTCCCATTCTAATTGTCGCATGATGTTCTCGAGGGTGGCGCTGAAGAGTTTTGGTGAAATGGTATCACCCTGTCGAACCCCTCTTTTCACATCAATGATCACTTCTTTGTAGAATGGTGAGATCCTGGTGGTGAATCCGTAATACAGCTCACAGAAGGATCTTGATGTATTGGGTTTTGAACACCCCTGTTTGGCTAGGGCTTCGATGACTGCTTCAGTCTCCACAGAATCAAAGGCTTTCTGTAAATCAATGAGCGTGAGACAGAGCGGCATCTTGTACTCCCTACAAACCTCAATGAGCTTGGTTACTGTGTGGATATGGTCGATTGTGCTGAATCCTTTCCGGAAGCCTGCTTGCTCGCATGGTTGTCCCTTCATCTAGTGTTCTGCTAATCCTGTTCAGGATGACTCGTGTAAACAGCTTGTAGATGACGGACAACAGGCAGATGGGGCGATAGTTGCCGATGTCAGTGAATGTCTCCCTTCTTGAACAGTAGAACTGTCCTGCTGGTTTTTCCATTGGGAGGGCACCTTGCATTCGGACAGGTAGCGTGTGAAGAGCCGAGCTAGTGTATTGATGAGTACCGGCCGGCAGATTCTTCAGGTGTTCGAGGTCTGACTTTGTCTGGGCCTGGTGCTGTTCCCTTCTTTACCGGCGAGATGGCATGCCGGTTTCAGAAGGGAGAACGTTGGGAATGACATATCCATCCTGTGGAATTTGGTATGTGGGCAGGTGGATGTGGCTATCAAAGAGATTTGAGTAGAAGTCCTGGATAATCTTCTCCATTGCCTTTCTGGAAGATGTGATAGATCCATCAGGGCGTCGGAGGGCAGTCATCTTGGTCTTATAGTTGGCGAAGGACAGGCGGGCGGTGCGAATGCTTTTTCCCGGCTTCTGCTGCATCTTCCAGTATTTCTGCTCTTCTGTCTTTGAGGTCTCTCTTTTTCGCTTCTCTGCACCGTTTAGCAAGCTTGGACGTTAGCATTTGGTCTCCCTGAGGCTCGCGCCTTGCCACGTTGGCGAATGAGCTCAAGAGTTTCTGAAGACAGGCGTCCTTTTGTGTCTTTCTCTCTCTCGGCATTCTTCGCACAATCATGGAGGTGCTGAACCAGTCGGTTGTATTCTTCATCGATGTCGTCAATGATGGTATCTTCCCATGTTGCTGCAATGGTGCC
>JAJIBD010025712.1:0-24865 GCA_021461705.1 Cryptotis parvus
GGAGAGACCCCCATTTATTCCAGAAGGTATGGTGGCACAAAGAGAGAGAATGGACATCGGGGAGCCCAAGAGGAAAAGGGAGCGCGACATTGAACTAGAGTTGGGGCATGATTCCTTTCTGGATCTCCAGAAGTACTGGGACATCATGAATTCCTCTGAGAAGCACGACAAGATCCCAGAGATCTGGGAAGGCCACAATGTGGCTGACTACATCGACCCGACATCATGCAGAAACTGAAAAGAGTTGGAAAAGGAAGAGGAGTTCCAAAGTGGCCGCCCGGGAGTATGACTTGATCACTTGAATCCCGTTATTCATCGATTTGCTCGAGCGGGCGCCAGTAACATTTCCATTGGACCCTATCACGTGCCAATGTAGCCCAATAGCATCTGGTTGATTCAGGAATATGAAGAGCCTCAAACCGTTCCTTCAGGGTCTTTACAAGGAAGTCTGACCATCTTGTATGTGGGCGGCCACGTGATCTTTTGATATCCCGTGGGATCCAGTCAGTAATGGCTCTAGTCCAGCTGTTGTCTCCAAATTGCATTACATGTCCAGCCCATCTGATTTTCGATGACTTGGCAAAATGAGACAGCATCCCTGATTCTGGAATAGCGACGGAGGTCAGAAGTCCGGATTCCCTTCTCTCACTTGAGTGAGGCGTGATATTCCAAGCATAGCTCTTTTCAATTCCTCTCTGGGAGACCCGAATAGCATTCTCATCCTGCTTTCATAGGGCCCAGGTCTCTGAGGCGTATGTTAATGCAGGGAGAATGGTGGAGTCAAAGAGATGTGCTCGGAGCCGGGAGGTTCTTTGTCCTTTTAGCTATTTCTTTGATGCCTTTGAAGGCATTCCATGCCACTCTCTTCCTCCTCGCGCAGCTCAGGTTTTTAGGTCGTTCATAATGTTGATTTCTCAACCTAGGTACACATAACTGCTGCATTCAGAGATGTCTGTTCCATTGAGAGTGAATGGGGCCTCTGGAACTAGTTCATTCTTCATGAACATAGTTTTCTTTAGATTCAGCTGTAGACCTATCTTTCCACATTCTCAGTCAAAGTCAGCCAGCATTTGTGCCTCTTGGCTAATGTTTGGTGTTATTAGAACGATGTCATCAGCGAAGCAGAGGTGGTGTAGTTGCCGACCATCTATCTTCACTCCCATTCCTTCCCATTCTAATTGTTGCATGATGTTCTCAAGGGTGGCGCTGAAGAGTTTTTGGTGAAATGGTATCACCCTGTCAAACCCCTCTTTTCACATTAATGATCACTTCTTTGTAGAATGGTGAGATCCTGGTGGTGAATCCGTAATACAGCTCACAAAGGATCTTGATGTATTGGGTTTGAACACCCTCTTTGGCTAGGGCTTCGATGACTGCTTCAGTCTCCACAGAATCAAAGGCTTTCTGTAAATCAATGAACGTGAGACAGAGTGGCATCTTGTACTCCCTACAAACCTCAATGAGCTTGGTTACCGTGTGGATATGGTCGATTGTGCTGAATCCTTTCCGGAAGCCTGCTTGCTCGCATGGTTGTCCTTCATCTAGTGTTCTGCTAATCCTGTTCAGGATGACTCGTGTAAACAGCTTGTAGATGACAGACAACAGGCAGATGGGGCGGATAGTTGCCGATGTTGTGAATGTCTCCCTTCTTGAACAGTAGAACTGTCCTGCTGGTTTTCCATTGGGAGGGCACCTTGCATTCGGACAGGTAGCGTGTGAAGAGCCGAGCTAGTGTATTGATGAGTACCGAGGGCAGATTCTTCAGGTGTTTGGGTCTGACTTTGTCTGGGCCTGGTGCTGTTCCCTTCTTTACTGACAAGATGGCATGTCGGATTTCAGAAGGGAGAACGTTGGGAATGACATATCCATCCTGTGGAATTTGGTATGTGGGCAGGTGGATGTGGCTATCAAAGAGATCTGAGTAGTAGTCATGGATAATCTTCTCCATTGCCTTTCTGGAAGATGTGATAGATCCATCAGGGGCGTCGGAGGGCAGTCATCTTGGTCTTATAGTTGGCAAAGGACAGGCGGGCAGTGCGAATGCTTTTTCCCGGCTTCTGCTGCATCTTCCAGTATTTCTGCTCTTCTGTCTTTGAGGTCTTCTTTTATCGCTTCTCTGCACTGTTTAGCAAGCTTGGATGTTAGCATTTGGTCTCCTGAGGCTCGCGCCTTGCCACGTTGGCGAATGAGCTCAAGAGTTTCTGAAGACAGGCGTCCCTTTGTGTCTTTCTCTCTCTCAGCATTCTTCGCACAATCATGGAGGTGCTGAACCAGTCGGTTGTATTCTTCATCGATGTCATCAATGATGGTATCTTCCCATGTTGCTGCAATGGTGCCAAAGAGTTCCCAGTTGGTGGTCGTTCTGGGAGTTCTCTTCTTAAACTTTGCAGCCCTTTCTCCCTGTTGCGGGAAGTAGAATTTTGCACGAAGGAGACGGTAGTCTGATCCTGTTTGGAATTTGGGGACGACAGCTACATCGGTCAGACAAAACCGTTGATTAAAGATGATGTGGTCAATTTCATTGTGGAACTGTCCGCCAGGAGATTCCCATGTCCAACGTTTCGCTTCAGCTTTCTGGAACTGTGAGTTCCCATGAATGGTCTTGGTGGACATGATGAACTCAGATAGTCTCTCACCCTGTTCCTTCCATTCTAGGCCATGGGTCCCGATGTGGAGTTCTTCAGCCGATCTTCTTGGTCCTATCCTGGCATTAATATCACCGACTATGATCTTGTAGAAGGTGTGATCTTTTTTATAGAACTCCTCCAATTCCATGTAGAATTTCTCAATTTCATCTTCTTTGTATGTGGATGTTGGTGCGTAGACAATGAAGATAGAAATTGCTGGCAGTGGGCCACATCTCTTCAAGTGTAATCGTCCTATTCGGTTTGTAAGGCATTCAAATGAATCAATGTTTACGGCCATGTTCGTGTTGACAAGGACACCAATGCCACCGATGCCTCTTTCATCGCATGTTTCAAGGAACAATTCTTCTCCGGTGTCAAATACAGCATGATGCAACTGACGCTTCCCTCGTCTCAGTCAGACCAATGATGTCATACTTGATCTTTTTGCTTGCAGTATCAGATCCTCAATATATGCTTCCAATGCCAGTGTACGTGCATTGAAAGTACAGACAGTCATTTTAGTCCTTCTTCGCTTTGGCAGCCTAGGATGGCCATGAAATTTTGTCTGGCACTGCTTGTTTGCCTTTCTTACTGCTGCCGTATTAAGGGCACTTTCAGGGTCAGGAAAATAAACATTTCTGTTACTGGATTTGGCATATCGAACACGCATCGGACAGCTTGCCAGGCTCTGTCCTGGGAGTATGACAGTGAGCCTGAAAGTGAAGATGAGGAGATGGCGGAGATCCGGCAGCTGGCTGAGCAGATACGAGAGAAAAGAAAGCTGAAGATTCTGGAATCCAAGGAGAAGAACAGGCAGGGACCTCGGATGCCACGGACAGCCAAGAAGGTTCAGCGCAATGTCATGGAGAGTGAGATGCGCCATCTTGGAGTTGATATGGATGATAAGGACAGTGCCCATTACGCAACCCAGGCCAGGAGGTCTCGCAGTACCACCAGGAAAAGGAAGCGGAAGACTCTGTCCCGCCTTCCTCAGTGGCCCGCGAGCCGCAGTTGCCTCGCGAACTCCACGTGATGTGTCTGGTCTTCGAGATGTCAAGATGGTGAAGAAGGCCAAAACTATGATGAAAAACGCCCAGAAGAAGATGAACCGCCTGGGAAAGAAGGGGGGGAGGCTGACAGACATGTGTTCGACATGAAACCCAAGCACCTACTGTCCGGAAAGAGGAAAACTGGGAAGAAGGACCGAAGGTAGAGCCTTCTGCTTCTGAGGGGAGCAGGCGCCACCCCCGTGCTTCATGTGCAGAACTGCTGCAGCCTGTGGAAAGAACGGAGTAATGGCTGAAACCCTCATCACTATGTGGTGTGGGCACTTAGCGTAAGATACAGGGTGGGATTTTCTGCCTTTAGCGGAGTTTTAATCAGATTTGTAGAACTAGGGAGATTTATTGATGAGATGGTTGTTTATGATACAGGGGGAAATTTTACTCTTTTATCACACAAGAATAGACCTTTTGAAAATAAAAGCCAGAGAGATGATAATAGCTTGCCTTGCTTGGCCACAGACCTGGCTCCCCATATGGTACCTGAGCACAGTTAAGTGTGGCTTCAAAACTCTCCCCCAAAAATTAAAAAAGGATTGGAAAGTTAGCTGCAGAGGCTGGACAATACATGCTTTACCCTGCCCGTGTAGTCACTACTGAGAAGCTCATAGCACAGGCAGAAACTGCCCCTTCCTTCTCCCTGGTACCCATGACATGTGACCAAAAAGCCAAAAAATAGTGAAAACAAGGCCTTAGGAAGCAGCTCAGCAGTAGACCCCAGCCTCTTGCATCTCAGCTTGCTGGTGAAGCCCGGTTTTAGTCCCTGGTATGAGAAATAATAATACTTTGGGGCTGGAGCGAGAGCACAGAGGGTAGGGCGTTTGCCTTGCACACGGCTGACCGGGTTTGATCCCTGGCATCCCATATGGTCCCCTGAGCACCGCCAGGAGTAATTCCTGGGCAAAGAACCAGGAGTAACCCCTGAGCATCACCGGGTGTGACCCAGAAAGGAAAAAAATGGTAACAGTGTGGAGGGCTCTTGCCTTGCTTGTGGCCAACCTGGATTCGATCCCTGGCCCCCTATGGTCCCCTGAGCACTGCAAGGAGTGACCCTTGAGCACAGAGCCAGGAGATGTCACCCCCAAACAAAACAGCTTTGAAGTCAGCCAAGGAGATAGGTCAATTAAAGCAGATGCTCTTGGATACTGGGAGTTTTGACGCAGCCCCCAGCATTGCATGGTCCACAAGCATTGGGAGAGGAGTTGCCCCAAACACTGCTGAGTGTGTCTCCCAAACCTAAAGAAATAGATGCAGTTAGGAAGATAAGAAATAGAAAAGTCAAACACACAGGCACGTGAGGACATGCACAGAAGCCCCCAGCCTGCCAAAAGACAGGACCAGTGAGTCCATGCAGCTGCCCTCCGCGACAGGCCCTCAGCCTGTTCCTTTAGGGGCCTGGGTGTTTCCGTTTTCCTTTTCTGTCAGCTTGGGCAGTTGGGTGGGGAGAGACAATGTGATACTGTTTTCAAAGAAAATGCTATTTCTGAAATAAAATGTTTCCACCACAAAAAAAAAAAAAACTACTGACAACAATAGGCCAATATAGGAAGGTGGCAAACTACAAAGTCAAAGAACAAATATCTCTTGATTTCCATACACAGGGAAATAGTAAAGAGAGAAATCAAGAAAACTGACCTATTTAATATGGTTTCAAAAAGAATTAAGAACTTAGGAGTAAACTTCTTTAAAGAGATGAAATGCCTGTTATTGTTAAAAAAGTCTAAAAAGTTTTCAAATGTTAAAAAATCTTATATTTTTAACTCGCAGACATGGGGCAGAGCTGCTACTGGCTCCCCTGTGACCGCCACGAGGTGCCGGGGAGCGATGGCGGGTTCTAGCCCTGGCCCACCACCCCAGCAGAGCCTCGCAACAAGCCAGACGACCCCCCCACTCCATGAGGGCCTCCATTTTCCATATCTGGACTTCTCTCTCGTTAGAACTCCACTCAGCAGACCAGCCTATCACAGCCTGGCTCGTGAGGCTGCTTGCGGCTGTGTGGTTCATCAATAAATGCTGGACTTAGAGATGCCTACTAAAGTATGCTACCTGCACGGCAGAGCCTGGCAAGCTACCCGTGTTGTATTTGATATGCCAAATACCAGTAACAATTATAGATCTCATTCCAGAATGGATTGAGGCTCTTTGTGTTCCTGGAGCAAGCAGATGCCCTTGGGCTCTACTAGCATGAGACAGGACATGTTACTGGGCCCGCTCGAAGCAAATCGATGATGAACGGGAAGACAGTGATACAGTGATATTTTATAAAGCATTATAAGAAGGCTTTGAAAGTTAAAAAAAAACAATAAAAGTCTTGAATATTGAAAAGCATAAGACAATGTTTTAAAAATGTTAAAGAAGCTGCACACACAAAAGTAGAAAGATATTCTGTGCTCATGAGTTGGTAGAAACCATGCTATTAAAATGGAATGGATGAAGAGATAGCACAGCAGGTAGGTGCTTGCCCTGCACATAGCTAACCTGTTAAAGACCTCAAATAGCCAAAGTAATCTAGAGGGGGAAAACATACTGCAGGTATATTTCCTAACCTCAAACTAAAACCATGAAACTAAAATTAGATAACCAAACAATATGATACTGAAACAAAAATAGATACAGATAAATGGAATCAAACTGCAAGTTTCAGAAATAGATCCAAACAAACATGGGCGCTTAATTCATGACAAAGAAAATAAAATAGAGAAGAAAAGTCTCTTTTTCAAATGGTGATAAGAAATGGTGTGTATCCACTTGCAAAAGACTAAGGTCTCTCACACTGTACACAAAAAAATTAATTCAAAATAGTTTAAAGGCTATAAGCTAAGATATAAAACCATAAGATACAGAGATGAAAGCACAGGCAAACATTACAAGATTTTAGCTTTGGTGATGCTTTTGAATCCAATGATAAGGGAAACAAAAGCAAAAATAATGGCAACTTATCAAACCAAAAAGGTTTTGTAACAGTGAGATAAAATATCAGTAAAGCAAAAGTCTTTCTTTAGAACAGGGAAATGGTTGTAAATCATAAATTTGACAGGGGACCAAACACAAAATATATGCACTCATAAAACTCAACAAAAGTTTTAATTTCCTCATCAAAGGTGGGGAAAAGAGCTGAACAAACACTTGTCCAATTAAATTATACAGATGGTCAATAGGAGTGTGAAAATAGTTCTTATCATCATTTATTATCAGGGAAACACCACATAAACTGCAAGGACACATTGCCTCATACCAGTGATAACAGTCTATTAAAAATGTACTAGATAAAACAATTATTAGAGAGGTCACAGTATGAATAGAATCTTTTTGCATTTTTTGGAGGGGATGTAAACTGGTCCCCTTAGGAAATCAGTATGGAAATTTCCCCAGATGCTAAAAATAAACTTATCATATAATTTTTTCTAGAAATTTTATATCTAGAAGTCTATTCAAATAATGAAAATATACTGATAAGATAGAGTATATGCATCTATATTTGTTACTGTGCTATTTTACAAAAATAACATTAATACAAAAATATGGAATGTTAATACAACATTAATACAATTAATACATTAATACAAAAATTTCAAAAAATATGGAAACAACCTAAGTTTCAATAATAGATGGCTGAATCAAGAAGTGACACAAGAAAAAATTAAATCTTAATTTGTGACAATGTGGATTGGAAATGGACTGTGTAAGTGGCATAAGTCAGAAAGACAAATACTGAATGATCTCATAAAAGAATTAGTGCAAAGGAACAGAAAAAATAACTGAGCTAATCCTTGGATTCAATTACTAGAGTTAGGTTGACAATAGGTCACTAAGTGTGAAGGTAATATAATAGAAGGTAGTAGAAAGATTAGGACACTTTAGTGGTGAGCACCACATCATGTGATGACTTTCTTTTTAGTTATATTTGTTTTGGTGTCCCGAGCGCACCTAGCTCTGGGCTCAGAGATTACCCCGTTGGTGTTCAGCTAATCTTATAGGTATTGGAAAAAGAACCCAGGTAACCCTCATGCAAGGCAAGTGCCCTAACTGCTGTACTATCACTCTGGCTCCATGCGATGACTGTCTTTTGAAAAGGTGTACTCAAAAACTACTCAAATAAGGACTGAAGTAATAGTACAGCTGGTAGGGCATTCACTTGTGTGTGACTGACATACAACTCCCAGCATCCCATACAGTTGCCCAAGCACTGCCAGCAGTAATTCCTGAGTTCAGAGTTAGGAGTGACCCCTGAGTGTCACCAGATGTGACCTAAAAATCCAACATCAACAACAAAAACTTTAGTATATCCTATTATATATTATTGTTAGTTATAAAGTAAATTTTCAAAAAAGTTATTTTCCATACCATCTACCCAGCATGCTGTTCATTTTCACTTTGGGTATATTGGGAGGGGTTGGAGGGGGAGAGCCAAAGAGAGGGATATATGAACACTAGGAGAATATGGGATATTACCAGAAAATGGACCAAGAGTAAATCCTAAGAATCAACCTCACAGCAAGCTAAGTGAAAAATTAGCCTAGATGGGTTTGAGGCTCCAGGAGGGAGGACTTCTGGAACCAAGAAAAACAACAACAGTAATATTAAACTATTAACTCCAGCAGACATATGTTTGGATGAAAGGAGAAATAATTTTGGTGATCTGAATAATATTTGCATAATCATGATAATAGAGACATTGACTACTGATTTAGTAAAGCATAAAGCATGAAATCAATTATGTGGAAATGTTGAAAAAAGGAAGCAGTTTGAGATATGGAGATGAGCTAAGTCTTTATGCAGCATGTAGTAAGGTCAGTGGGTACCTTTTAAAATTGATGAATGAGAGAGAGGGATGGGTATGGAACACTGTATGACCGAAACCCAAACATGAACATCTTTGTAATTGTATATCTCATGGTGGTATAATAAAATACTTTTTAAATTTTTTTAAAAAATTGACAAATGAGAAACATCAATATTTGTGAAACTTTAGATGTAATAGGAGAGTTAAGAAGGGCATTCCAAGGACAGAAATGAATGATGGTGTAAGGAAAGATTTTCATTATAAACCTTTTTCGAGGTAGTTCAGGGTAGATGGTTTGGGCCATATTATGGTCTTTAAGGCTTACTCCTGGCTCTGTGCTCAGAGATCAGCCCAGCAATACCTGGGGACCATAGACAGTGCTGTGGATAAAAGTAAGGCTGACCATGTTCAAGGCATGCCCCTTAACCTCTGTATTACAGCCCATTTAAGTACTGTCTGTTAGACTTCTAACACAGGGCAAACATATATTTAACAAAAGATACCTAACATTTTTTATTAAACATGTTTAAATGGTGACGGGGGACTGTCGGGGTACTCTGAGCACCCTGACAAAATGCAGAGCAGAAACAGGAATCTTGGTGGAACTTTCATTTGTCGGGGTATGCTGGGGACCCCAACAAAATCCAGAGCAGAAACAGGAATCTCAGTGGAACCTCCACTTGTTAGGGAGCGCTGGGCACCCTCACAAAATCCGGGAGCTGGGTCTAGAGTTCCCTTCTGCCCCAGGGGATCGCAGCCGGTGGACAGAGAAAGACGTGAGAATCTAGCAAAGTTTCAAAAGGCTTTACTCACACTTGTTCTGGTATACAGTCCAGCAATAGGAAAACCCCGGACTTTAGGTTCCTAGCAGTGCCCCAGCTATCTGTAGGTTCAGAATCCTAAGCCAAGATGGCTACTACCACGTGCTAAGACCCAACAGGGAAGAGAAAGGAAAGGCGGTGAGCAGAGGGAGAAGGTGAAAAGGCAAAAAGCAAAAAGGGTACAGCTTTTATAATTTTCAGCCGAGACCTGTCCACATCAACAGAAAGCAGTTAGGGTCAATCCCTCTCAGGTAACTTTTCCCAGGACCTCATCTAGCCCCATTAAAATGTTATATTGCTTCAGCCAAGATCTGCCTTGGAAATACCCCCTGCAGGATAGAGGGGGGCGAAGGGCATGTATCTGAACCAATGGATATTCTACAGCCAGGTATATATTTCTCCAAGACTTCACAAGATTCTTGTCTTTACTTCATAAATTTTTTAGTATATTAGCTTTTAGACTTTAATTAGAGAGTCTTGTTTGCTTGCTTGGAGGCAAACAGCCTCCAAAAATTAGGTGTTTTCTCTCTGGTTGAATTACTTAGAGATCCAATGTGGCCAGGTAAATATACTGGTAAGAGCTACCTAGTCCCACGATGATTGTGGTAGCATGAGAGAAAATATTTATATCAGCTAGCATAGAATACATGGTAAGATACACTGCCACATAAAGTCACAGAATCAAACAGTTTTCCGCCCCTTATCTACAAAGTGGCCTGTAGGAGGGAACTCCAGGCAAGATGCAGAGTCACTGGGCAACAGTGTTCTGAAACAACTCCCCTGTTTAGTTTACTAAGATAAAATTGAAAAAATGGAAAAATTGGGCTAACACATACAGGAAATTTAAACAAAAAGAAATAATTCCAATTACAAAGCGAATTACATGTTGCTCCAGGATCCTAACTTATTTTTGGATCCAAAGCAAAATTTGTGACAAAGTGTTTCTAGCTGTCTGATTATAATAGTTTGCACTGTCCATAATTAGTGAGAGTAAGTTTGCCATATTTTAAATAAAGTCATGTGTCTGAAACAAAATCGGAAGAGCTGTTTCTGAAACAGCAACAGCAGTGATCATGTGAATGAGTCTTTAAAGAACAATGATCAGAAAACTCAATGAATTATCAGGAACACTGGATCAGGTATCAGAAACACTGGAACAAATGTCTCCAGCTCCAGAACAGGTGTCTGGAACACTGATACAGACCTTTTGCAAAGCAACTTCAGCAGGAAAACACTGGCACTGGTAACCATATCTGTAACTTAATCTTAGGCAAGACAAAAAACACTTTTCCAGGTTAATTACAAAAGAGATTATTAGGACTTTGGCAGGAATCCAAGAACACAAAGAAACTCCAACACCTTGTGAAAGAAAGCATTAAGAAAAACTTGTTTGCAAATTATTAAATGTTTGTGGTGAGCACTGTTTTAGGAGTCTCAGAGTATTGAGCACTTTAGCACAAGTCTACTGCATTCCAATGTTTCATCCTGTAAACAGAATCATTTGAAAAGCTTTTTTCATAGATTTGGCAAACTTTTTATAATGAGCAATGTGATCAGAGTCCAAAGCATCGATCATCATAGAAAAAAATCTGTAGCAGCCAAGTTCTTTTTCTGTAATCTCTGAACAAAAAACATTAAAAAAAAGTTTTTCATTAGTTGTTAACACATTTTGACATTGAGCACTATACTTGAGTCCACTCTCTTTTCTCCCTTTTTTTTAAACCTGTAAGCAAAACATTAGAAAACTCTTTCATTAATCCTTAAAACCTTGACACTGAAGACCACACACAGGAGTTCATTTTTCTACAAAGCATTAAAAGACTTCTTTAGTCATTTCTGTAAGCAAAAACCTTAGAAAATTCTTTTGTAATACCTTCTTGAGAGTTAACTCACTCTGAGGCAACAAGGAAATATTAACACTTACACAAAAACCTTAGAAAATTTTTTTTGAGTACCTTCTCCTTGAGGGTTATTCAGGTACTCTTTCACTTTTAAACTCACTCCAAGGCAGCAAGGAAACATTAACACTTACTCATTAATACTTAGAAACTACCTTTTAAAATGTTTTAAGTTTTTTCAATTTTTTTATTACTGGTTTTGGCATATTTAACACATAATTTCTTTGTTTTTTGCATTTTTATGAAAGTGTTTATCTCCAGCTAAAACATCAACAGGCTGCATGCAAGGCAAGATCATCATTATTATTAAAGATGAACCAAGATCAAGAGGCTGCAAAGCAAAATTATTATTATTAAAAAATGAACCAATCTGGTAGGTTTAAACAGCACTTTGCAATTTAAAAATATGGCTTTATGTTGAAAGAAATTAGGTGCCTTCTGATTCTTGGAGAATTGAAGTCTTGACAAGGCGCAGAGGCACCCAGAGTTTCTTGGCAGGGCTATCATCTGTGGAAATAAAAGCATAAACCCGACCTCGAATGAGGAGGTTTATCATCAATTTTCACCTAAATAGGTGAGTTGACTGGTTTTTGAGTTTGCATATCTTCTTGGAAGTGTCATTCAGCTGCTTTGTAAGGATCTCTCCTTGAGGCAAATTTAAGAAAATTTAGGTGAATAATTAAAGATACCTGTCTTTTGTTGCTTCAATGACTGAATTTCAAAAGTTTTTGAGCACGCTCAACAATTCCTCATTTGCCATAACATTTGCAAATTCATTTGCCATAGCTATTCATTTGCCATAAGTCATAAATACCATTTGCATAACTTAATTGTCTGCAAACCTCCAGCCATGTGGGATAGAGCACAAAGAAAAAGCAGAATACTCTGGCTTATCTTTTATGGAAAGACACGGTGCACATGAAGGTGGCAGGCAACTGTAGATAGAGCCTAAAGCTCTTTTCCAGTTGAATTAAATACAAATGCCACCAAGAAATCTGCCCTTTCATGTCCTTAAACCATATGTCCAGGAAAGCCTCTACCTTAAAGTTAACAGTTTGCTTGCCAGACGTTGCACTCAGATCCCATTGGGAGAGATGCACTTTAACAATTACGAAAACCACAGGAGTTAACATCAGAAAAGGCCAAAACAAGAGAAATTCTCGGAAAGACAAGCAGTGTTTCAAAAGTCAAGATGGCTAGCAGCAGAAAAAGCAGATGAAACCAGACAAAGAAGAAACCTCCGAGAGGTAACCTAAAGCTCAAAGGGTCAGACAGAGAACATGCCTACCATGCGGGGCCTAAGGTATGATTCCCAGAACCACATGATCATTGGGCACTATCAGGATGTCTGTAGCTGCCCCTGGCACTGCTGGTCAGAACAGTAACATGCTGAGCATCACAGAGGTGGCCCTCTGAGCCAAAACCATGGGGTTTAGGGTTTTGTTTTTTCTTTGTTTTGGGCTTTTGGGTCATACATGGCAATGCTCCAGGGTTACTCCTGGCTGTGCACTCAGGAATTACTCCTGGCGGTGCTCAGGGGACCACATTGGATGCCAGGGATTGAATCCAGGTCAGCTGTATGCAGGGAAACACCCTACCCTCTGTACTATCACCCCAGCCCCGAAAATATGTTTTTTTAAATTTAGAAATGGTACTGCCCAAGATATGACTCCAAAGGGCAGGAGCACAGCTTTGAATTTGGGAAGCTCAGATGCTATCTCTGGTACCACATTGTTCCCCAAGCACTGCTGGAAGCGACCCCAAGCTGGGAGTAGCTGCTGGACACTACTAGGTATGGTCTAAAACAACAAACAAAAAGTTAGTAATGGTAGAGAACATACTGCTCTGGGGTGATAGTGGCAAGCGAGGAGTGCAAAGATGCAGAACCGATGACAGGTAGAGACAAAATGCAGCAATCATCACAGACACTGAACACGCATCACTGGGATTTGCTAGAAATACTTGGCAAAGGAATACTGGGACAGGATTTAACAAAATCCAAACACCATCAACTACAACTATCACTCTTAGGTTCTGCTGACAGGTTTAAAGCATAATGGCAAATATGTGGCATCCATTACCTGGCATCCATAACTGCTGTATCCAGAGCAGATATTGCCAAGCAAAACATTGTTCCCTTATACACATAGATCTGATCAATTAGCAACATCCACTAAAGTCCCAGAAAAGAGAGAAGCATGGCAGAACATGTGCCCAAATCCTGGGACTTTAGAATCTTTATCAGCTAAAGGTTGTAAGTCATACCTTTCCGACTATGTGCCTTCTCAAAAAAAAAAAAAAAAAAAGTTTTAATTCCAGAACTCATCAAAGGACTAGCATCTCACTATTCAGTTTGTGGTCCACAGTTTAAAATCCCACCTTTTCTTGTCAGTGGATAGACCTACTGCAAATGTGTGGGAATCAGAAGTTAGGCAATACAGAGAAAGGAACAGTGTACTGATAATTATTGTAAATGATAATACCAGTGTAGAACTGAGCATTAAAAGTAGGCAAAAGAATATATGTGGTAACCTCTAACTGTATGCATTGCAAGCCACAGTGTGTAAAAAGAAGGAAGAGACAGAGACAGAGAGACAGAGAGAGACAGAAAGAGAGAGAGAGAGAGAGAAAGAGAGAGAAGTGAAAATTGCCTGCCATAGATGCAGGCTGGGGGGGGGGGGAAATCATGGGACATTGGTGGTGGGAAATGGGCACTGGTGGAGGGATGGGTGCTGGAACACTGTATGACTGAAACCCAAATATGAACACTTTAGTAATTGTATGTCTCAGCAGTGGTATAATAAAAAATTTAAAAATAAAGAAATAAGTGAAACCATACCATAAGCCTAAATAAAAAATAAAATAAAATAAAATAAAATAAAATAAAATAAAATAAAATAAAATAAAATCCTACCTTTGGGGCCGGAGCCATAGCACAGTGGGGAGGGTGTCTGCCTTGCATGCAGCTGACCTGGGATTGATTTCCTGGCATCCCGTATGGTCCACCGAGCACTGCCAGCAGTAAATCTTGAGTGTAGAGCCAGGAGTAACCTCTAAGTATTGTTGCATGTGACCCCAAAGGCAAAAATAAATAAATAATTAAAATAAAATAAAATCTCACCTTTCATATGTTAGTAAGGTTCCTTTTAGAATCATATGCTAAAACAGGATCAAAAGTTTATTATGGAAAACAGTTTTGAGAGAAAAATGAAAAGGCAGGGTCTACCATCAGATGTCATTGGCTAGGTACAAACATCCTCAGTGAAGGAGAGAGAAGAGTTTTCAGTACAGTTTTTAGGAAATGTTTCAAAGTCACTGGGAAGAGCTAAAACAAGACACCCATGAGCGGTGTCCTGTGCCTCCCAGAAATGAGGCTTTCTCAGTACCCTGTGAAGCTCAATCACTGACCATGGGAAACATGATCTTAGCCTAAATACAATGATGCACATCAGAGCGTAGTAGAGCTTAGTCAATAATTCTCCCTGCAGTCAGTGATCTGTGGTTTGTATTCTATTGGTCACCATATTCCTATTTGAATAATCAAGAGAGCACAGAAGGTTTCAGACTGGCCTGCCTAGAGAACTTGATACATAAAATCTCTGAAAAATGAAGTAGGCAGGTCCTGGGACTTTCAGGAAGGGTTTATAAGAAGTAAGTAATAGGATTTCCACTATTTTGCAGTCCTAATGATCATGGAATCACAAAGGACAATTAAGGAATTGGTGTGTGAGTGAGGACCAGACTACAGGCAGTTGCAAACTCGTTAAGTAATTGGAGTGTACCTCCAGCAGACTCATTTTGGCCAACGTCTATTTCTGAATAGGGAGAGTAGGAAAGGAACTTCATTAGCCTGAATTTGGACACTGAGATAGGAAAAAACTGATCAGAATTCTCCTATGTATTTGTCAAGGACTCCAAAGCACTTATTTAGTCAAGATAGTTCTGTCCTCTTCAATGGCTCAGACAAAGCTGTTTAGTCAGTAATTACATTAGAATCTACAATTAGGTACCACACAACAACAAAAATCATAAATAAGTACTAACTACTTATTTCTATGCTTAGGGTTTTGAAAGCACAGTTATTCAGTTCCAGGTGTTAATAGTGCAGTTGGAGCAGTAGTGGAGCTGGAGCATATATATCACACACAGGCACACACACCTCAAAACCAAAAATGGGCAACCTTCTTTTTTCAAAATTCATTTTGGTGGTGGTGATTTTTTTATGGTGGTTGCATTTTTTTTGCAACATCTAGTGATATTCAAGATTTATTCCTGATTTTGTATTCAGAGGTCACTTCTGATGATGCCTAGAGTACCATATGTGGTGCTAGGGATAGAACTGGGGTTGGCCAGGAAAGAAGCTTATCTAGCTCTCCATCCCCTTCAAAGCTGTATCTATATAAAGAGCTTCTAAAGATCGGTTAATTAATCTGATATTACATCAAATAAAAAAGACTTATTTCCAATGTTAGACAATATATTTTTACCCCAATTACTGCTTTCCTCAAATTGGTGAGCTAAAAGCTTTCCTGGGATGAGAGATGTGATTCACTACCAGCCTTCATGTATGAGGTCCTGGATTTGATTCCATCACCTTTTTTCACCCACCCACTAAAGTTTTCTAATTTGAATCATATCTTAGAACTACAGAAGTCTAACCACTTAAATTATTGAAATGTGTCATTTTGTTACATTTTGGGCAATCATTGATTATCTTTGTAATAGTTGATCCCATCAAAGCCTAGCTAGCAGTACTGACGTATTTTCCAAAACACTAAAACTAGTCATTGTGGTTTAACTTTTATTTTAAAAAAAACCCTTAAAATCCTCCAGCCTCACATTCAGAATGTGGTGAGTTGTGGTCCCTGCCTTCAAATCTGCATATCTGAGTAACAAATAGCACAAGAATGATTCTAAATTTATATAACTCATGTATAACTAATTAAGCTTCAATAGTCAGTGAGGCATGAATTTGTCCATTGAACTGATAAAGAGCTCTTGGAAAGTTACTCAAGGTCACATGGTGAGTCATGAGGCCATCTCAGAACATGAACACTTGGCTTATTCTGCACTTTTTTTGTCCCATCATGTTTTATGTAGTTCATCCTCAACAGCAGCCTCACCAAATCTCAACTGAGTGATCAATCAAGGCACTTGGCAGAGGAGTCCTCTTTGTCATCAAATTTGAAAGACTAGTTCAAAACCTTCTGCTATTGATTACTTAATAACACCATGTGACTTTTTAAAAAATCAATTTATTTATTTATTTATTTATTGCTTTTTTGGGCCACACCCGGCGATGCTCAGGGTTACTCCTGGCTCTTTGCTCAGGAATTACTCCTGGTGGTGCTCAGGGGACCATATGGGATGCAAGGGATCGAACCCAGACCGGCCTTCTGCAAGGCAAAAGCCCTCCCCACTGTGCTATTGCTCCAGCCCTTATATGGCTTTTTTCAAACGCTTTTTTGAGTTAAAAATAAATAAGGAAAAGACTTAAGACATTTACCTTCTTTCTGCCTTCTAAGAATGAGAGGAAAATATTTCTACAAATATTTTCTAATTTGTAGAAAGATATCCCCCCATAAATATGGCATGGGGCCAGAGAGATAGGACAGTGGGTAAGACACTTACTCCGCAGGTAGCTGACCCATATCTAATCCCGGCACCACATACAATCCCTGAGTACATCCAGGACTGATCCCTGACTGACAACTGTGTTGGCTCAAAAAAAAATGGCATGAAGAACCACTAAAACTGACATTCTGAAAAAGAAGTGGTATCCACATGATAAATGCTAAAAGCGTTGATTGCTTAGATGCTAATTGGCCTCCCTGAATATTCTAGGACTTCAAGAGTTGCACACTTATTACATGTCTTGGCCACATCCCTCCCATTAACACTAATGAACATCTTAGAGACCTGCTTGGCCACATTCCCATGGTATATACCAAGCTAAGCACATACACTGCATTGGAAACTCAAAGTCTTTCCCTGCCCAGGGAGTTGTTTCATCATGTTTCCTTTGGAGCATATTCCTACTCTATTGTAATAAAAAACAATTGAGTTAATAACATGCTGCATTTGCAAAGATGATTCAGGATTTGTCTGAGCAGTGGTAATGTTTTTTGGTTTATTGTTTAAATACTAAAAATAAGAAGAAAAACTTGGCAGGAATCCAGCTTCAAGAAATCTTGTATCATTCTAACCATTAACTATAAGGAAGTTCAATAAGCGCTTCTTAATTATTATTTTTGTCAAATGTATAACTTGTGAAATTTCCCCATTAGCCTTAACCATATTAATTTTACTGCTACAAAAGCAAAAAGAAACACATGCAATAATTCCCACTTTCCCCATGCAGCTGCCCTAGTTAAAATGTTATCTTAGCATTAAGAAAAAATATAAATAAATTTTAATTATTCATCTGAAGAATGTGACTTTCATGAGGAAATTAAGAAACATTTTGAAGGTGAGGGGGTTATTGGGTCACACCTGGTGATGCTCGGGGGTTACTCCTGACTCTGCACTCAGGAATTACTCCTAGCAGTGTAAAGGGGAAAGAGATGGGATGCCAGGAATTGAACACAAGCCAACTATGTGCAAGGAAATTGCCCTAACCACTCACTACCTCTCCAGTCTCTCAGGAAACTCTTTGTGCAAAGCCAATCCTTATAAAATGCTTATAATAATATGTGACAGTCTGTAAATACTCAAAAATATGTGAAATCATAATAACAATGCTGGTTTGCTAGTTTTACCACTTTATTCCATCTTTCATGTAAAATCATATAAGGAGTACTCAATAAATATTTGACAAATTAATATTCAGTTGACAATTGAGTGTGTCAGCATGCGGTCACACTCACACAGATCTCACACCCTCATTCATCCACAAACATATAGACTCTCAGTTTCCATGTAAACACTCTCATTCATATACTCCACTGCAACTCTCTCACCATATTCTCACTAAATTCTCTTTCATGTTTTAATGTGCAAAAGAGCCTTCTTTTTTTTTGAGGAGAACTAATTTAAAAAAAGTGTTCCAAAACGTTGTGTGTGTGTGTGTGTGTGTGTGTGTGTGTGTGTGTGTGTGTTCCATGGGCAAAGCAAGATTGAGAATTCTGGGATAAAGTTAAGTAAGGTAAAACAGGTCTTTTAGGATAGAAGTTTCCACAGCTTTTCATGCACACAGCCTCAGTAGAGAGGCATGGAGAGTTGTGCTGTGGAATCATTAGCCACTTACCACCGGTAACCACTGAACCTTAGATCAGTGACTCATCTGAACTGAGATATGGTAAAAGTGTGAAATATATGATAGCCTAAAAATATTTTAAATGGAGCTATAATACAGAAGGTAGAGCATTTGCCTAGTGCACAGCCAACCCTGGCTTAATCCCCGGCATCCAATATGGTCCCCAGCACCACCAGGAGTGATTCCTGAATGCAGAGCCGAGGAGAAATCCCTGAGCATTGTCAGGTGTGACCCAAAAGCCAAAATCAAAAAAAAAAGAAGTAAAACATGTCATCAATAAATGCTTCATGTTGATTCCATCTTGAAATGAAAATAGTTTAGATACATAGAAGTCAATGTATTACTAAAATTTGTTTCTCTTTTTACTTTTGAGCTTTTTCTTTTTTATATATTTGTTTTTTTAATATTTTTGTCATATATGTTTGTGCTTAGGCTTATTTGTTCCTCTGTTCTGGAGGATCACATTGCTGGTAATGGGGGATTGAACCCAGGTCAGCTGTGTGCAAGGAAAGCATGTTACCGGCTTTACTATTGCTCCAGTCCTTGAGATTTTTTTTTGTTTTGAGATGTTTGAGCCACATTGGCTAGTGCTCAGGGGCTATTCTAAGTTTTGGGGTTTTTTTTTTTGCTTTTTTTGGGTCACACCTGGCGATGCTCAGGGGTTACTCCTGGCTCTGCACTCAGGAATCACTCCTGGCGGTGCTTGGGGGACCATATGGGATGCGGGGGATCGAACCCGGGCCGGCATGGGCCGACTGCGTGCAAGGCAAACGCCCTACCCGCTGGACTATCACTCTGGCCCCTAAGTTTTGTATTTTGGGGGCCACTCCTGGTGGTTCTCAAGGGTTCATGCAGTTTTAGCATGGAACCACAGTAGACAGTGTGCCATGCAAGAAACTTAGCCCCTCTATTAGCTTTCAGCATGTTTTTTGATCTTTTGAAATATGACCACCAGACACCTTAAAATCACATGTACAGAATGCATTATATTCCTATCAAATCATGGTGGTATGAACATTTTGAAACTTATTAGACCATGAGAGTTAATTTTTGCTTAATATTATTGTAGATCTAGTAGACCTTGGATTGAGATTATTTGTCTACTACTAATAAGAGAAGTCAGTCTGGGGCCAGAGCGAAGCACAGTGGATAGGGCATTTGCCTTGCACATGGATGACACGGGTTCGATCCCTGGCATCCCATAATGTTCCCTGAGCACAGGCAAGAGTAATTCCTGAGTGCAGAGTGAGGAGTAATCCCTGAGTATTGCCCGGTGTGTCCCAAAAGGCAAGAGAGAGAGAGAGAGAGAGAGAGAGAGAGAGAGAGAGAGAGAGAGAGAGATCAATTTTCCTATCAATGTAGGAGAGGCTTTTTTTTTTTTTTTTTTTTTTTTTTTTTTTTTTTTTTTTTTGCACTTGACTGGGAGTTCTAGTGGGACTGAGAATGAAGTGTGTATCAAATAGTCAAGTAGTGTTTTCTTTTTTTTTTTTTTAATTTTTTTTTTTTATTTTATTATTTTCCCCCCCATATCATCCTTTTAGACTATGAAGATGTCTGTAGAGTTTTGGATCCACAGTGTCCAACACCCATCCCTCCACCCCATCAACTCACAACCCCACCTCCCTCCCCCTCCCGCCAACCACCGGCAGATCGTGTCATTTCCCGCTCTATACTCCTTCCCGAAAACCTTCCTGCTCTTCGTGGAAACATGCTTAAATGACACTACTGTTTCAGTGACCCGCGCTCGCCGCGGCTGGCCGAACTGTCTTGTTCAGTGATCTGGTCGGGGTCAGTTTCTCGCGTCCGGACAGCGAATGTGGCGTGATGGGCGAGTTTCATCTGGCTGCTTCCGGGCCCCCGAGGCGAGGCCAACACCCAAAACCCATCTGCCTCCCGGGATCCCACGCAGCTGGCTCGGCGGCCTAGCTCCCCAGCCGCTGAGCTCTGCATACTCAAGTAGTGTTTTCTGAGATCTTAGTACATGCTGGGCTCTATCCGAGGCACAAGAGGATAGACCTGTGAATCCAATGCCCTCCAAACATAGTAAAAGAAACTAGTAAGCAACTTGATGGTGCCTTTCAATTCTTCCTTAATCACAGATTCCTTGGCATCCCCTTAGATCTACTGATTGAGTGTATGTGTTTGTGTCTGTGATTGAGTCAGAATTTATTTATTTCTAATGTTTTACTGATTAAAGTTCTGTGATTTACAATCCTGCTAAGGATGGTTTCTCATCACTTGATCACTTGATCCCATTATTCATCGATTTGCTCGAGCGGGAGCCAGTAGCATTTCTATTAGACCCTATCACGTGCCAGTGTAGCCCAATGGCATCTGGTTGATTCAGGAATATGAAGAGCCTCAAACCATTCCTTCAGGGTCTTGACAAGGAAGTCTGACCATTTTGTAGGTGAGCGGCCACATGATCTTTTGACATCCCGTGGGATCCAGTTGGTAAGGCTCTAGTACAGCAGTTGTCTCCAAATTGCATTACATGTCCAGCCCATCTGATTTTCGATGCCTTGGCAAATGAGACAGCATCCCTGATTCTGGAATGGCGACGGAGGTCGGAGCTCCAGATTCCTTCTCTCACTTGAGTAAGGCATGATATTCCAAGCATAGCTCTTTTCAATTCCTCTCTGGGGAGACCCGAATAGCATTCTCATCCTGCTTTCATAGGGCCCAGGTCTCTGAGGCGTATGTTAATGCAGGGAGAACGGTGGAGTCAAAGAGATGTGCCTGGATCCAGAGGGTCTTTATCTTTTTAGCTATTTCTTCAATGCCTTTGAAGGCATTCCATGCTGCTCTCTTCCTCCTGTGCAGCTCAGGTTTTAGGTCGTTCATCATGTTGACTTCTCGACCTAGGTACACATAACTGCTGCATTCAGAGATGTCTGTTCCATTGAGAGTGAATGGGGCCTCTGGAACTAGTTCATTTTTCATAAACATAGTTTTCCTTAGATTCAGCTGTAGACCTATCTTTCCACATTCTCGGTCAAAGTCAGCCAGCATTTGTGCCGCTTGGCTAATGTTTGGTGTTATTAGAACGATGTCATCAGCGAAGCAGAGGTGGTGTAGCTGCCAACCATCTATCTTCACTCCCATTCCTTCCCATTCTAATTGTTGCATGATGTTCTCAAGGGTGGCACTGAAGAGTTTTGGTGAAATGGTATCACCCTGTCGAACCCCTCTTTTGACATCAATGATCACTTCTTTGTAGAATGGTGAGATCCTGGTGGTGAATCCGTAATAGAGCTCACAAAGGGATCTTGATGTACTGGGTTTGAACACCCTGTTTGGCTAGGGCTTCGATGACTGCTTCAGTCTCCACAGAATCAAAGGCTTTCTTTAAATCAATGAACGTGAGACAGAGCGGCATCTTGTACTCCCATACAAACCTCAATGAGCTTGGTTGCTGTGTGGATATGGTCGACTGTGCTGAATCCTTTCCGGAAGCCAGCTTGCTCACATGGCTGTCCTTCATCTAGTGTTCTGCCAATCCTGTTCAGGACAACTCGTGTAAACAGCTTGTAGATGATGGAAAACAGGCAGATGGGGTGATAGTTGCCGATGTTGTGAATGTCTCCCTTCTTGAACAGTAGAACTGTCCTGCTGGTTTTCCATTGGGAGGGCACCTTGCATTTGGAAAGGTAGCGTGTGAAGAGCCGAGCTAGTGTATTGATGAGTACCGATGGCAGATTCTTCAGGTGTTCGGGTTTGACATTGTCTGGGCCTGGGGCTGTTCCCTTCTTTACTGACGAAATGGCATGTCAGATTTCAGAAGGGAGAATCGTTGGGAATGACATATCCATCCTGTGGAATTTAGTATGTGGGCAGGTGGACGTGGCTATCAAAGAGATCTGAGTAGAAGTCATGGATAATCTTCTCCATTGCCTTTCTGGAAGATGTGATAGATCCATCAGGGCGTTGGAGGGCAGTCATCTTGGTCTTATAGTTGGTGAAGGACAGGCGGGCAGTGCGAATGCTTTTCCCGGCTTCTGTTGCATCTTCTTGTATTTCTGCTCTTCTTTCATTGAGGTCATCTTTTTATCGCTTCTCTGCACTACTTTGCAAGCTTGGACGTTAGCATTTGGTCTCCTGAGGCTCGCGCCTTGCCATGTTGGTGAATGAGCTCGAGAGTTTCTGAAGACAGGCGTCCCCTTTGTGTCTTTCTCTCTCTCGGCATTCTTCGTACAATCGTGGAGGTGCTGAACCAATCGGTGTATTCTTCATCAATATCGTCAATGATGGTATCTTCCCATGTTGCTGCAATGGTGCCAAAGAGTTCCCAGTTGGTGCTCATTCTGGGAGTTCTCTTCTGAAATTTTGTTGCCTTTTCTCCCCATTGCGTGAAGTAGAATTTTGCACTAAGGAGACGGTGGTCCAATCCTGTTTGGAATTTGGGGATGACAGCAACATCGCTCAGACAAAACCGTCGATTAAAGATGATGTGGTCAATTTCATTGTGGAACTGTCCACCAGGAGATTCCCATGTCCAACGTTTCGCTTCAGCCTTCTGGAACTGTGAGTTCCCATGAATGGTCTTGGTGAACATGATGAACTCAGATAGTCTCTCACCCTGTTCGTTCCATTCTAGGCCATGGGTCCCGATGTGGAGTTCTTCAGCCGATCTTCTTGGTCCTATCTTGGCATTAAAATCACCGACTATGATCTTGTAGAAGGTGTGATCTTTTTTATAGAACTCCTCCAATTCCATGTAGAATTTCTCAATTTCATCTTCTTTGTATGTGGATGTTGGTGTGTAGACAATGAAGATAGAAATTGCTGGCAGTGGGCCACATCTCTTCAAGTGTAATCGTCCTATTCGGTTTGCTAGGCATTCAAATGAATCAATGTTGACGGCCATGTTCGTGTTGACAAGGACACCAACACCACGGAAGCCTCTTTGATCGCATGTTCCAAGGAACAATTCTTCTCTGGTGTCAAATACAGCATGATGCGACTGGACGCCTCCTGGTCTCAGTCAGACCAATGATGTCATACTTGATCTTGCACCATCAGATCCTGGATATATGCTTCCGATGCCAGCATACGTGCATTGAAAGTACAGACAGTCATTTTAGTCCTTCTTCGAATTGGCAGCCCTAGCATGGCAGTTGAAATTTTATCAGGCACTGCTTGTTCACCTTTCTTACTGCTGCCGTATTAAGGGCTCTTTCGGGGTCAGGAAAATAAACATTTTTGTTACTGGTTTTGGCATATCCGAACACGTGTCGGACAGCTTGCCAGGCTCTGCCATGCAGGCACTATACTCTCATTACCTTGTGGGGCTCTCTCAGAGGGTGGGTAGAATATTCATGGTAATTTGGAGGTAAATCGCATGGCCGCTGTGCACCATGCCGTGAAGGGAAAGCTGGTATCTGCTCTGCCAGGTGTATCTGCATCTTCAGCTCAAGCATTCCTGGGCTCCAAATACTCTCCTCTGAAATACTCTCCTCTGAAGGGTGGGTCCTGCAGGGTGGGGGCCTTGTAGGCTGGGTTTTGGACAAGCCGGGCTGGAGACTGGTTTAATCTCTTGGGTGGAAGTCTTATGAGCTGTGGAGTGTGGATGGTTTCTCATCACATATTCTAATACACACCCAACAGTACTCCTGACCCTAGGACCTTACTGTATCTTCCTTTCAGTCCCTTATTGAGAATTTTGGGACACTTCTAACAGATTCTGAGTGATTCTCAGACACATTAAGATTGAGAACAAGGAGCTGGGTGATAATACCTTTTAGATAGGTAAGGTAGGGCCTTTGCCTTACACACTGCCAAATAGGGTTCAAACCCGGTATCCCATATGCTTTCCCCTAGCACCTCCAGGAGGAATTCCTGAGCATTGCCAGTGTGTCCCAAAAACATAAAAATGAAAAATTGAGAACAACTGTGCTAGTTACATGGATAAATACTCATCTCTCAGTCTGATTGCAAACCTCAGACATGGACACCAAAGACTAAAGCAAAAAATAAAACTATTTGGAAAGCTGTGAAGGCCTTAAAGTATTGGAAGCAGTGAGGAGAAAAGGGCTTGAAAAACAGGAGGAATAAAACCCCAGGAAATCGCAGGTGTTGGACAGCAGGAACCATAGGTTAACACACCTCCAAGCTTTTCAGTTCCCTCCCAAATGTTTCCTCTATCTGCACATCAAGTGTGGGAACCAAAATATAAGACTGGTTTTGTGGGCAGGTATGTGTTAAGGTAAGAACAAGATTCAGCCTTCCTTGTATCTTTGTGAGAAACAGCATGGAAAGGTATCTTCATAAACTTTACCAGATTACAAATAATGGAGAATTATTTCCAAAAGGAAGGTGAAAACACCATAAATGTGTATGATAACACTGAAGAAGGGAAAATTAAATACTAAGGAACTCACAAATAATCTTTATACCCGGTAACTTTTAAAATCTTATGCG